>PVKM010001094.1:0-85297 GCA_004027735.1 Carollia perspicillata
CCATTTCTGTGGCTCTGCTCCTGTTTTAGGTGACCGCTTAGTCTGCTTTTGCTTTAGGTGTGGATGTTAATAATTGTGAATTTGCTGTCCTTTTACTGTTCATATTTTTATCTTCTTTTCCTTAGGTAAGTCCCTTTAACATTTCATATAGTAAGGGCTTGGTGATGATGAACTCCTTGAATTTGATCTTATCTGAGAAACACTTTATCTGCCCATCCATTCTGAATGAAAGTTTTGCTGGATAGAGCAGTCTTGGATGAAAAATATGGAACGCTTCACGAATTTGCGTGTCATCCTTGCGCAGGGGCCATGCTAATCTTCTCTGTATTGTTCCAATTTTAGTATATGTGCTGCCGAAGCGAGCACTATTTATTTATTCTTAGGCAGAGGGAAAGGGTGGGAGAGAGGGAGGGAAACATCAGTGTGTGGTTGCCTCCCACATACTCCTACTGAGGACCTGGCCCACAATCCAGGCATGTGCCCCAAGTGGGGATTGAACCAGCGATAGTTTGGTTTGCAGGCCAGTGCTTGATCCACTGAGCCACACTAGCAGGGCCTTTCACTGTATTTTTCAACAAAGTTGTGATCATACTACATGAACAATGTATAGCCTTGTATTTTTGATTAGCATTGTAGCATGAACTATTTTTCCTACTGTAATTGAACTTTTTTGATTTTGTAAAGAATTTTTTATTCTATTACAGTTGTCTCAATTTTCCTTCTTTTTAAAAAAAATTATTTACTTATCTTTAGAGGGGAAGGGAAGGAGAGAGGGAGAGAAATATCAATGTATGGTTGCCTCTCGTGCGTCCCCTGCTGGGAACTGGCCTGCAACCCAGGCATGTGCCCTGACTGGGAATGGAACCATGATCCTTTGGTTCGCAGGCCCAAGCTCAGTCCACTGAGCTACACCAGCCAGGGCTCAATTTTCCTTCTTTATCCTCCTCTGCCCATCCCACCCCCTGCTCCTACAGTCCATCCCCACCCTGTTGTCCATGTCCATGGGTCATTCTATACATGTTCTTTGACTAGTCCCTTCCCCTTGTTTCTACCATTACCCCCCCCTTCCCCTCTGGTCACTGTCAGTCTGTTCCATGTTTCCATGCCTGTGGTTCTGTTTTGTTCATTAGTTTCTGTTGTTCATTAGATTCTGTTTTAGGTGAGATCATATGGTATTTCTCTTTCACCAACTAAAACCTGAGTCACAAATTCAAAAGGGCTATGCACCCCTATGTTCATAGTGGTGCTATTCACAATAGCCAAGTGCTGGAAACAGCCTAAGTGCTGATTGGTAAATGAGTGGATTAAAAAGGTATGGCACATTTACACAATGGAATACTATGCCACAGAATGAAAGAAGAAACTCCTACATTTTTCTACAGCATGGATGGAACTAAGAGAATATTATGCTTTAAATTTTTTTTAAAATATTTTATTTATTTATTTTTAGAGAGAGGGGAAGGGAAGGAGAAAGAGTGGGAGAGAAACATCAATGTGCGGTTGCCTCTCATGGGTCCCCAGTAGGGACCTGGCCTGCAACCCAGGCATGTGCCCTGACTGGGAATCGAACCGGCGACCCTCTGCTTCACAGGCCCACGCTCAATCCACTGAGCTACACCAGCCAGGGCTGCTTTAAATTTTTTTTAATGGCTGGCATGTTATCATAGGACTTTTAGGCATACCTGTTTACCCAGCCATTATTACACATTTTAATTTATAGTTTTTGATATAAATAAGTCGTAGCTTAATCTTTTGTAATTAAAGTTATTTATTTAGACTTTTTTCTTCACATAAATAAAAAGCAGAATTATTCAAGATAAGATTGATATAAAGCCTATTGCTAAGTTGTTTTCTAAATGCTGCTTGTATTACCAGCAGCCCTCTCTGAGTGTTTCTTGCTCTTCCTCTTCTCCTTCTGTCATCTCTACAATTCAGATGTTGGAATGTTTAAAGTAGTCTTGGAAGTTCCTAAGTTTCTCCTCATTTTTTTGAATTCTTGTTTCTTCATTCTGTTCTGATTGAATGCTTATTTCTTCCTTCTGGTCCAAACCTTTGATTTGAGTCCCAATTTCCATCCCTTCACTGTTGGTTCCTTGTACACTTTCCTTTATTTCACTTTTCATAGCCTTCACTTTTTCCTCCATTTATTTTGTGACCACATTCAGCCATTTCTGTGAGCATCCTTGATTACCAGTGTTTTGAACTCTGCATCTGATTGGTTGGCTATCTCTTTATCACTTAGTTCTATTTTTGGAACTTTGATCTGTTCTTTCATTTGGGCCATATTTCTTTGTCTTGGGACATCTGTTACATTTTAATGGTAGAGCCTTAGGCATTGGCCATGTTAGGGTAGTGGGGCTGTATGTGTGGGAGGGGTCAGAGAGGGAGCAATGCTGCTGGCTAGCTTACTCAGCTCTCACTCCACTTTCTGTCACTTCCCTGGCTTCCCATAAGGAGATTATGCCCTTTCAGGTGCTGATTCCCAGTGGGTGGGCTTGTGTGCATTCTAGGATCCCATGGGTCTCTCCCATGCATGCTCCTGTGAGACTGGGAGTTTTTCCCACCGATATAACCCCCACAGATTTTTTACAATCAGAGGTTTTGAGGCTTTAGTTTGTTTCCCTGCACTGGAATCCTGGGTTGCACAGTCTATCTCGCTCCCCAGTTGTTCCTCTTGGTTTATCCGTGCCCGAATATAGGATATTTTGGTCTTCCAGCCTCACCTATCCCAAACTGCCAGCTGCTGCCTGTCTTTGCCCTTCCAACCAGTCTGAATGAATGTTTCTTTTACTCCTTGGTTGTTGGACTTCTATACATTTCAGTTTTCTGGCAGTCGGGTTATTTTTTGTTTTTATATTTGTTGTCATCTTTCATTTGGTTGTGTGAGGAGGCAAAGTGTATCTACCTGCGCCTCCATTTGACTGGAAGTCCTAGTATTCTTGTCTTCATGTATTTTTATTTACTTTTTAAATTAAAATGGTGATAATTTTTTTCAAAGGGTTCTGTAAGGAGGTCATGGCAAAGAAGTATGTTTTCCATTGCTTTATTTATTTTTTGTTAGCACAAAGACATTTATGTGTACTAACTAAAGGGATGATCCTAGTTAAGCCAACAATTGGAAATAGTTGCATGTAAAATGTTTGTGATAGCCATAATTGTGAATATACAGTAATGAAAAAAAGTAGCAGTATGGAGATTTGCTTATTGAACTCAGCTTGTTTATTTTAACAGCTAATTCTTCTGTAAAGTGATGGTTGAATTTTTATTATACCTTTGCATAGATCCTAATAAGATGACATTGTTCATAACATGCTCCATTATTTCCTATCTTCTACTTGTTATACTTTCCTTCTCATCCAGTTTCTGATTTTGAACAGTGCACCATTTGTAAAGTCGAAGATAGTATGAGTTTTTCTGACAGCAAGTGTAGTTTCTTAAACTTCTCTCCCAATTTACAAGAGAACTGTTTTCAAAATGCTCTCTGTTTTTATGGTAAGAGTTTTGCTGTCAGAAGTGATGACACACTCTGACTTGGCCATTGTGTCCATTTTTTACAGTGCCACTCTGACACTTACTTCATCATATATTCATCAAAGCCATCTTTCTACCATCTGATGAATGGTAGTGATGATAGGCGTGGGAAGCAGGGAACTTGGTCCTGGGTGGTGTGCTTTGCCTAACCCCTTCTTACACCTGGGTGTGTTTCCCTGAGCCTAGAGGTGGAAGCCAGTTCTACTCAGGATTCAAGGACTCCTCTGGCATCTCTGCAAGCCACGGTGCTTTATTATTTTGTTATACTAATTAAAAATATTTTTAGGTTGAAAATATAAGTTACTAGAATATTGTAGATAAAGCTAAAGTCCCATTTGAACTATTTTTAAATCTATATTGATTCATGTTCATTCATTTACTGCTATATATAGTTTTCCATCATGGGAACACATTGCAGAATCTAGGTGGTGAGTAAATGTAAAATTCTTTCAACTTTGCTTTAAGTCAAGAAATTAGCACCAATTCCAATGTCATTAAGGATTCTCCCTGTTTTCCTCTACAAGTTTAATAGTTTTCACCTCTATTCTTGGGCTTTTGATAACATTTTGAATTAATTAATTTTTGTATGTGGTGTTAGGCAAAGGCCCAACTTCATCTTTTTGCATGTGTTATGTTTAATTTTTCTCGCTTCATTTGTTGGAAAAGACTCTTCTTTCTCTATTCAATAATGTTGACACCACCAACTTTACTAAATTCATTTAAGAATTTTTTGTGATCTCTAAGGTTTTCTGTTTTTAAGATGTCATCTGTGAACAGAGATACTTTACTCTTCTTTTCCAGTTTGAATTATAATACACATTTTAAACAGTCATGACGTGGACAAAAATTTTAAGTTAACTACCATTGATGTTTCTATAAAAAACATTTTGGTCAATATACCAGGATCATATAGCCAGATTTCACAGACTTTTTGTGGCTCATTGCTATGTCATAAAGATAACAGTCCATCTATAGCATCAGATAGATGGATGAGTGACAATGAAAACCAGTTTTTCAAGATGTTAGCATTGTGAAAAATGGAGTAACAGATACAGATATTTCTGCAACTGCCTGTGAATTTACAATTATCTCAAAATGAAAAGTTTTATTTTTTAAAAAAGGCTAGTTCCTCAATGCAAATAATTCTCTAAAATAACGACAAAAAGTTGTAATATGAAAATATTTTTGGAACTCCACAATTCCTCATGGAAAAAATATATAAAGCAGTAAAGAATTTCAGGGAAAGAACATGGCCCATAGTTAAGAACATTGACATTAGGACTCAGAACTTGTCTAAAATCCAGTCTTTTATTATACGGTTTGCTTGCTTACATTAGGGATTTAGATTTTTGAGAGCTCTACTTGCCAGATAGGTAGATCAGGTCTCACAGGTCATCTACATCAAAATTATGTTTTTCTTTTTTAAATCCTCACTCAGGGACATTTTTTTCATTGCTTTTAGAAAAAGAGGAAGGGGGAGAGAGGGAAAAGGTGAGGGTTTGAGAAACATCTGTGTGAGAGAGAAACATCGTTTGGCTGCCTTCCCATACGTGTCCTGACTGGGGATCAAACTTGCAACTGGGGTATATTCCTGGACTGGGAATCAAACCCACAACCTTTTGGTCCATGGGAGGATGCTCCAACCAGCTGAGCCACACAGGCCAGGGAAATTGTGCAGCCACGAGCATGAATGCTGAACATGTTCTTTAATTTTTTTTTTTAAATTTATTGACTTTAGAGAAAGAGAGGAAGAGAGAGAGACATTGATTTATTGTTCCACTTATTTGATTGATTGATTCTTGTATGTACCCTGACCAGAGATTGAACCAGCAACCTTGGTGTATTGGGACTACACTTTAACTAACTGAGCTACAGGCCTGGGTCTGTACACATTTTTCTTCAATGGAGATTTTTAACCACTTCTCAAGGATTGTTTTAAGGACATACCCACAACCTAGAGTTAAGTAATATATAGTAGTGGATGAGTCAGCTTTACATTTTGATAGAGGGAGGGAGAGTGACAACCATGTCTTCATTAAAAAAAAATGACTTCTGATAGTTCACAATTGTAAAACTGGTAAGTTAATGCATGCAGTTTTGCCTTAATAAAAGGTTCTTCAGTTTACAAAAGGATTAATAAGTGTTGCCTTTTATACAGTTGGTTTGGTGTGTTTAAAATACCATTTTTAATAAGACTTAATTCTAAGGACCTCCTCTAATGCTTAAGTCTGGAAATGAGGCAGGTTTTTAACTGAAATCAGGGCTTTTCTATGCAAATGAGCATTTCCCTTCTAAGGAGTCACCCTAGGAGGCCATACTGATAGCAATGATGTCATTCTTGAGGACATTTTGAGAACTTTCTTGTAACCAATTTAGAAGTTGTGCAAGAAAATAAATTTTCAGGAATATTTTGGATTTTGGAAAAAACTGATTTACCCATGTTGATAGATAGTCTTTCATTATTCACCATATTTCACTTTATATGACATTTAGGTATTTCCAAAAGTCACATCCATCCTCAGATTTTTCAAATGAATGATCAAAATTTTCTAAGTATCAAAAATTTTTTTACCATTGGACTTGTACCTGGTCTCATAATTTATAATATATGCACTTCTATAATTTATAATATAATAGCACTTTTATGCATGGAAGTGGTATTCTTCACAGAAGAAAGAAGTTCTACTGAATATATTGTTTTTGTTTTTGCGTGTGGTGGTACTAGTAGTGGGCTGCACTGATTTATGCATTGTCCTGACCTTGGCAAACTACAACATGAATTCATATGATAGCTAAGTGGGCTTTGTAGTTCCATTGCTGTGAGTTTGAGGCATGAGTGGGACAGTCATCATTTTGTTGGTTCGTTGTACTCCCTTCCTTTCTAATGAACACCTTTTTGCTCTTGGGTTATGTATTGATGGGACAAGATGTAGAATGACATCATTCTGATGTGGGTTGACATGTTGTATATTTTCCTCTGGTTTCTGTTTTCTAATTTAAGATTAAAGGCACGCAGTGACTTGGTTTTTTCCCCTTGTACATCCTAACCCTTTTCCAAAGGAAGATCATAGCAAAAGGTAGAAATTCTGCCCCTTTGAACCTTTATTTTATAGGCAAATGAGTTTCAAAATTTTGTAAAAACACCTGATATCTTACCCAGGATCTCTAGTTGCAGTGTGGCTGTTATTTCAGGGGCCACTGGCCTTGGGGCCCAGTGCCCTGCTGGAATGGGGGCAGTGCCTGGCCCCGGAAGGCCTGACACCTGCTACCTGATTCTCAGTGTTTTCATGTGCATTCTGTTGATTATTAGTGAGGTTGCAGTGCTTTTTCTCTTAATTTTTTTGTTACCTAGTTGTATTCCCCATTAAAACCATCTTGTTTCTGTTTTTATTAATTTATCTACTAGAAATTAGCATTTTTTAGAGAGTATGTTTATCTCTATTTTCAAGTTAGTTTGCCTTTTAAATTTTGGTTATTTTTGAATGTGCTGCACACATTTTTATGTAAATAGATATGCATATTTTGGAAGTTCTTTTTTTTTTGCCTTTTTTATTGAGATAACATTCACCATTTAAACCATTTTAGTATACAGTTCAGTGGGGCTTTTGTAAATTCACAATATTATATAGCTGTCACCACTTTTTAATTTCTAGAACACTTTTATTGCCCCCAAAGGAGAGCCAGTACCTCCTAATTCCCCTTTCTCCATCCCCTGTCAACCACTAATATACTTTTTGTCTCTGCCGATTTGCCTATTTTGGACATTTTGTTACGTCAATGGACTCATTCAATATGTAGTATTTTAGGTTCGTCCTCTTTAATATAATGTTCCAAGGGTCATCCATGTTTTATCGTGGGTTAGTAGTATTTCATTCCTTTTTATTGCGGTATAACCTATTTATTCAATAGTTTGGATACTTTCTACTTTTTTGCTATTATGAATAACTGCTGCTGTGTGCAGTTTTTTTTTTTTTGTGTGTGTGGGCATATGTTTTCATTTGCTTGGGTATATAGCTAGGAGTCAAATTGCTGGTTCATTTGGTCACTTGATGTTTAACTTTTTGAGTTCCTCTTAAACTGTTTTTCATAGTGACTTCACCATTTTACATTCCCACCAACAATGTATGTGAGTTTAGCTATTTCTATATTCTTGCCAACCTTTATTGTTCATTTTCGTTTTTAAAAAAGATGTTATATATTTATTTTTAGAGGGGGCAAAGGGAGGGAGAAAGACAGGGAGAGAAAACTGTGCCCTGTTCAGGGGCTGAAACCGCAACCCAGGCATGTGCCCGCCCTACTGGGCATCTAACCGGCAATGTTTCACTTTTGTAGGGTATCACCCGAGCAACTGAGCCACACCAGTCAGGCCTGTGTTTAATTTTAAAGTTATTATCATGTCCATTCTAAGGAGTGTAAAAAATACTACCTCTTGGTTTTTATAGGTATTTTCCTAATGAATAATATTATTGAGCATTTATCATGTGCTTACTGTCCATTTGTATGTCTTCTGGGAAATGTATACCAAAGTGTGTTGTCAATTTTTAAATTGATTGTTTGTACTTTTGTTATTTAATTGTGAGAATTCTTTTTATTATTGAAACTTTAAAAGGATGTATATTATTTTAAAAGGGTATTAATTCCTTTTCAGATATAAGATTTCTCCAGTTGTATGGGTTGTCTTTTCATTTTCTTAATTGTATGTGTTGGATAAAGTTTTGAATTTGTATGAAGTCAATTTTAATTATTTTTCCCTTTTGCTTTTAAGTTTAGGAAGTCTTACTAGAAATAGGAGATTGGAGTCCTGGCTGGTGTGGCTCAGTGGATTGGGTGCCAGCCTGCGAACCAATGGGTTGCTGGTTCTATTCCCACTCAAGGCACATGCCTGGGTTTTGGGCCAGGTCCCCAGTAGTGGGTGTGCAAGAGGTAACCACACATTGATGTTTCTTTCCCTCTCTTTCTCCCTCCCTTCCCCCTCTAGATAGAGTTAGGTAAATAAAATCTTTAAAAAAATTATTCTGTGCAGGCAGCAGATAGAGTAGTAAACAAACAAACAAAAACTACTGAAGACTTCCAGAGAGCAAGTGCTCAGTAAACATACTTGATAAATTAGTGAATTATTCTTTTAAATGGTGTAAAGCAAAATCCCATAATACCAGAATTTTACATCAACAATGTTTTGATCGTAGGTAACTGTACAGGTAGGTTGTGTTACTCATATTTAAAAATATTTATTTATTTATTTATTTTTAGGGAGAGGGGAAAGGAAGGAGAAAGAGAGGGAGAGAAACGTTGATGTGTGAGAGAAAGACAGTTGTGTCTTGTACGCCCCCAACTGGGGACCTGGCCGGCAAACCAGGCATGTGCCAACTGGGAATCGAACCGGGAACCCTTTGGTCTATAGGTTGGTGCTCAATCCATTGAGGTATACCGTCCAGGGCTCATATTTTCATATCCTCAGAGAAATAAAAAAATTCATTTCTTTTAAGTTTTAGTTTTAATATGCATATTTTCAAACCACTTATGGTATAGATATAGTTTCAGTTTATTAGAACTTGACATTTAATTAAAGGCATGGCAGGCTAAGGAAATTCTTCAAATTTTGTTTTAATAGTGAAAGCAAGTTGAATACATTGGTGCAGAAGCTTCATGACTTTCTGGCACATTCATCAGAAGAATCTGAAGAAACAAGCTCTCCTCCAAGACTTATGATGAGCCAAAGCACAGGTAAACTGAAAAAGAATGTGCGATATCTTCTAGCCTATATACCATTTATTTTTTTAAGAATTTCTTTTTTATTTACTGATTGATTTTGGAGAGAGAGGAACAGAGAGAAAGACAGAGGGACAGACAGACATCAATTTGTTTTTTCATTTACTTATGCATTCATTGGTAGCTTTTTGTATGCGACCTGATGGGAGATCAGTCAAACCTGCAGCCTTGGCATTTCTCAATGCTCTCATTGAGCTTAGAGCTCAATGCTCTAAGCATCTGAGCTCCCCAGCCAGGGCTTTCATTTAGTTTTGGGTGGACCAGCTATTAAAAGCTTTAGTAGCTTCTGCGTATCTAGTATTTAACTAATATTGTATTGGAGACTTGATATCGGAGAACTCTAACCCTAAACCTAATACTGTTACTAACCCTACCCCTAGGCCTAACTTTATCCTTAACCTTAACTCTGACTGTACACCTATCCTTGGCCATAACCCAGTCCCTAACCCTAAACCTATATCTAGCCCTAGCTCTAACCCTAACCCTAAACATAGCTAAAGCCATAGCCATAGCCCTAGACCTGGAGCTAGACCTAGTCCTAACTTAAAACTTAACCCTAGCCAAATCCTAACCAAAGCCCTAGCTCTAGACATAACCCTAACTCTAGCCCTGGGTTTAACCCTAACCCTAATCCTATACCCAGATGGAATTCTAACCCTAATCCTAACTTTAGCCCTGGCTATTTAGCCCTGAAACTATTCCTAACCCCAGTGCTAACTTTAAACCTAAACCTATCCCTAATCCTGGACCTAGCCCCAGCCCTAACCCTAATGCTAACACTAACCCTAACCCTAACCCTAACCCCAAGCTTAAACCTAGACCCATCTCTCACCCTAACACAAAATTAAAATTAAAAAAAGAAGAAAACAAAACTAAAGGCAACCAACCAAATGGGGGATGACATTTGCAAAGAGCAGCTCCTACAAGGGATGAAGATCCAAAATATATCAAAAAATCATACAACTCGACACCAAAAAAAAAAAAAAAATCAAATTAAAAAATGGGCAAAAGACCTGAACAGTTCTCCTAGAAGGCAAACGGATATATGAAAAGATGCTCAACTTCCTTGCTCTTTTTCAAAAGTATCCTGTATCTTGTGTGATTATCATCATTTGTTCTGAGGACTTCAAGGGTAGCTACATATGTGAGAGTTGAATGGAGACATATATACACACATGCATACATATACAAACGCAATATAAGAAGCAAAATATGGGTAGATCACAGTGGAAAGTATGGCCATATGTATACTTAGAGTTCCAGAAAGAAAGGAGACAGAATGGGTTAGAAGCTGAATGTGAAGGGATATTGGCTGAGCAATTTCTAAAAGTGATGAAAAACATCAAGCCATAGATTTATGAAACTCTGAATACCAAGCAGGATCAATGTAAAGAAAGCTACAACTAGGCATACCATAATCAAACTCCTAAAGAACAAAAACCACAAAAAAAAATCTTAAAGCAACAAGAGGGAAAAAGCCATTGCTTTCAAAGGAACAACAATAACACTGATGGCTCATTTGACAACAGGAACAATTGAAAGCTAAATGACATGGAAATAATTTCTTCAATGTGCCAAATGAAGATAACTGCCAAGCCCTGACTGAGTAGCTCAGTTGGTTAGAGCGTTGTCCCAATAGGCTAAGGTTGTGGGTTTGATCCCTGGTAAGGGCACATAACAGGGATCAACCAATGAATGCATAAGTTGTACATCAAATTGATATTTCCCTCCACTCTCCCCTCCTTTCTACAATTAATGAATAAAAATATAAAATAAATTAATTGCCAACATAGAACTCTATGTTCAGTGAAAATGTCTTTCAAAAATGAAGGTAGAATAAAGACAAAAAGCAAGAACTAGATGTCAGCAGAATATCAAGAGGAATTACTAAAGGGTTTTTCTCAAAACAGAAGGAAAATATTTTGAAATGTCAGTATCACAATACAGGAAGTAATGAGTCACAGTGGTAAGGGTAAATAGGTGTAAAACTAAGTATGTTCTGTTATCTAGCCCTTGTTTTTATTTTTAATTCACAAATTGTCCCTACAGTGTTTTATAGGTAAGCCCTCTCATCCCAAGTCCAATATCCAGTTGAAGTTTACACATTGCATATAGTTGTCTCACCTTATTAGTTTTTAAAAATCTGAAAGAGCCCTGACCGGTGTGTCTCAGTGGATTGAGCACTGGTCTGCGAATCAAAAGGTCACTGGTTGGATTCCCATTTAGGTCACATGTCTGGATTGCAGTCCAGGTGCCCAGTTGGGGGCATGCGAGAGGTAACCAATCAATGTATCCCTTGCACATTGATGTTTCTGTCCCTCGTTCTCCTCTCTCTAAAAGTAAATATTTATTTATTTTATTGTTGTTCAAGTATAGTTGCCTCCATTTTTCCCCTACCGCTCCCTGCATCCCAGCCATCCCTCCTTCTACCCTCAATCCTACCCCTCTTTGACTTTGTCCTTGTGTCCTTTATACATGTTCCTTGACCACCTTGGGAAGCGTTGTAAGAGTAAATAACTAAAACCTTTAAAAAAAAGAGTTTAGATGGAGAAATGACTTGAAAAAATCCAAAACAATTTCTCTGTTGGAACCATGACATTTGGTGATTGTTTCCTCAATGTGGATTTTTCTGAGTAGTTGTAATTACGGTAGATTAGGGTTATTTATTTTTGGCAGGATTACTACATAAGTTGTGTTATGTTATTGTCAGTACATCATTTCACAAGACACATGATGTAATTTTTCTCCTCATTGCTGATGTTAACATAGGTTACTTGATTATGTAAACTGTAATTGAAATATAATATTTAACCCACATTCGGGAAAAAAGTAAATAGAAACTCATGAGTGTGCCCAGTGTTTTGTAGTTACTCACATAGTAATCTTCAACATATTTTGTAAGTGTTTCAGTTTTTGGGTACTATTTTAAATTGTCTTGTTTAAAAAACTTCAGAAGGAAAAAGTCAAGAATTGTATGATTTCACTCAAAGGTGGGATATAAAAGTGAAAGCAACAAAACAAAAACACCCTCATGGAAACAGACAACATACAGAGAACAGTATGGTGATTACTAGAAGGAAAAGGGGGTTAGGGAGTTATAAAGGGTGAAGGGACCAAATATATAGTGATGGAAGATGATTTGACTTGGGTGGTGGGCACACAATACAATATACAAATGATATATCATAGAAATGTACACTTGAAAACCTATATACTCTTATTAACCAATGTAACCTGAATAAAATTTAATTAAAATGCATAAAACCCTTTCAGATTCCACTTGTTCATTGCAGGTATATAGGAATTCAGTTTTCTTCTTTTCTTTAGATGACCTTGTATCCTGTGAACATGCTCAAGGAAGCTTTTATTTCACTTTGCTGATTTATTTAGATTTTGTACTTAATTTTGTCATCTGTAAATAGGATCAGTTTTATTTTATCCTCTCCATCTGTGTGCCATTTAATTTCTTTTTTTTTTTCATTATGCTGGGCAGGACTTGCTGAATTTTCCATTATTATGTTGTAGAAGAATGGTTGTAGCAGACATCCTCTTGGTGATTTTGATCTTAGTGGGAATGCGTTCAGTCTTTCACCATTAAGTACGATGGTTTCTGTATGTGTGTTGTGTAAGTCCTCTTCTTCATCAAATTGAGGAAGTTCTCTATTCCTAGTTTAAGAGTTTTTTAAATTGACGTTTTTACTGAGGTACTTGTAAGGTAGCATGCAGTTGTAACAACTAATACAGAGGTCTTGTACATTTTGCCCAGTTTCCCACAATGATAACATTTTATCATAACCAGTTTATTTTTTAAAAGATTTTATTTATTTATTTTTAAAGAGAGGTGAATGGAAGGAGAAAGAGAGGGAGAGAAATATCAGTGTGTGGTTACCTCTCACGTGGCCCCCACTGGGGACCTGGCCTGCAACCCAGGTCTGTGCCCTGACTGGGAATCAAACCAGCGACCCTTTGGTTCCCAGCCAGCACTCAATTCACTGAGCTACACTAGCCAGGGCTCATAACCAGTTTATTGATAGTTATCAAGCTGATTCAGATTTCCTCAGTTTTACTTGTACTCGTGTGTGTTTATTAAGCTCTGTACAATTTTATTACCTTGGTTGATTCATGTATCTGTCACCACAGTCAAGATGCAGATGAGTCATCTTGCCCTTTTATAACCATGTTTATCTCCCTATCTCTGAACCTAACTCTGCCTAACACCTGGCAATTACTAATTTGTCCTCTATTTCTAAAATTTATAAAAAAGTTTCATCTCCAGCTCAAACTCTGTTCCCATTAAACACTAACTTCCCAATCCCCTGCCCCCCAGCCCCTGGCAGCCACCATTCTATATCGTCTTTGTGAATTTGACTACTTTAGGAAACTCATATAAGTGGGATTATACAACATTTGCCCTTTTGTCTCTAGTTTAGTTCACTTAGCATAATGCCTTCAAGATTCATCATTCTTTTTTTTTTTTTTGAAAGATTTTATTTATTTATCTTTAGAGGGGAAGGGAAAGAGAGGGAGAGAAATATCAATGTATGGTTGCCTCTTGTGTGTCCCCTGCTGGGAACTGGCCTGCAACCCAGGCATGTGCCCTGACTGGGAATCGAACCGCGATCCTTGGCTTCGCAGGCCCGCGCTCAATCCACTGAGCTACACCAGCCAGGGCGAAGATTCATCATTCTTACAGCATTTATTAAAATTTCCTTCCTGTTTAAGGCTCAGTAAGACTCCCTTGTTGTGTGTATACTGTATTTAGTTTGTCATTTAATCTGTGAGTGGGCATTTCGGTCAAATACATGATTTGAAAATATTTCCCCCCAGTTTTTTGGTTGTCTTTACTTTTCTTGATGATGTCCTGTGAAGCACAAAATATTTTAATTTAAATGAAGTACAGTTTATCTAATTTTTCTTTTGTTGGTCATGCTTTTTGGTGTCATACTTAAGAATCCATCACTAAATCTATGGTCATAAAGATTTACCTCTATATTTTCTTCCAGGAGTTTTATAGTTTTAGCTCTTTGGTCTTTGATGCATTTGGAGTTAATTTTTGTATTTGTCATGATACAAGCCTTCAACCTTATTTTTTTGCATGTGGGTTCACAGTTGTGTCAACACCATTTGTTGAAAGGACTATTCTTTCCACATTCAGTAGTTTTAGCATCCTTGTTGAAAATCAGTTGACCATAGATATATGGATTTAATTCTGGACTTTGACTTCTTTTTTAATAGTTTAATGTATTTTAACAGCAAACTTACAGAACAGCACAGAAGACAGACTACGTTACAACCATGTACTTGCACATAGGGCAACTCAGAAAAGTATAGTGGAATGGTTGGAATCTACTGTATGTTAAGAATGCTACAAATACCATTTAGTTGCCGTTGATAAGAAATTTACTTGTTTTTTAAAAATCAAAATGCTGGCATTGTCCAGAAAAATTTAATAGGTGTATTTATATTGTTGTTATAAAGTTGAACTGCTGAACTTTGTTCACTGAAATACCTTGACTTGCATTATTGCTTTATGTCCCCACATTTATATTTAAAAAATTCACACAGAAATGAAGATGGAAAACCTGCCAATACCTGATTTCTGCCCCGTTTTCCACTTGCAATTATATACTTAGGTACCTTTTGACCCCATGGGAAGAATATATCTAATGTGAAGAACCCACCAGTAATAGGAAGAAGAGAATTTTCAAAAAGATTTTACTTACTTATTTTTTTAGAGAATGGACGGGAGAGAGAAAGCAGGAGAGAAACATCAATGTGTGGTTGCCTTTCAGGCTCCCCGTACTGGGGACCTGGCCCACCACCTAGGCATGTGCCCTGACTGAAATCAAACTGGTGACCCTTTGGTTCACAGGCCAGCGCTCAGTCCACTGAGCCACACCAGCCAGGGCAAGAAGAGAATTTTTTTAAAAGAATGAAATGTTTCCCATCATAGTGGATTCATAAGCATGTTCTCCACATATGTGGTATGCTACCTGGATGTCTTTTGGCATAATTGTTACACATTTGGCATGGATAGCACACAGGATGGTATCTTCAAAAAGGCCAAGCAGATAGACTTTACTTGCCTGCTGGAAACCACCAATAGCTGCACTCTGGAAGTGCAGATGTGTTTTGAAGTCCTGAGCAATTTCTCACACCAGACACTGGAAGGGAAGTTTACAAATCAGAAGTTCAGTGGACTTCTGAGAGTGTCTAACTTCACGAAGTGTCACAGTACCAGGCCTATACTGATGAGGTTTCTTCACCCCTCCACAGAGGGTGCACTCTTGTGAGCAGCTTTGGTAGCCAGTTGCTTGCTGGGTGCTTTACCACTGGTCGATTTATGGACATTCTGCTTTGTAGGAGCCATGGTACAGAGATCTCTTGACTTACTCCCCTTCTCCTTTGGCTGGAACTGGGCCAGAGCTCCACGAGCTGGAGGCTCTGGTGTTAGAGAGCAGCACTGGCTGTGAACGCACCTCAGTTCTTTTGACTGCATAATTCTTTTGCTAGCACTACACTGTTTTACAGTAAATTTTGAAATCAGGATGTATGAGTCTTCCTATTTTCTTTTTCTTTTTGGAGGTTGTTTCAGCTATTCTGGGTCCTTTTTACTTCTATGTGGAATGTAGAATGAGTTCGTCAATTTCTACAAAGAAGTAAGCTGAGGTTCGGACAGGGATGTTTTTGTGTCTGTAGATCAGTTTGGGGAGTAATGCTATCTTAACGTTAAGTCTTCCAATTCATGAACAGAATGGTGTTTTACCATTGATTTAGCTCTTTACTTTCTTTTCAGTGATGTTTTATAATTTTCAGAGAATAAATTTGGTACTTTTATTAAATTTGTTTCTAAATATTTTATTTTTGATGCTCTGATAGATTGTTTTCTTAATTTTTCTTTCAGATCATTCTTTGCAAGTGTATATAATTACAATTGATTTTTGTATCTTGTCCTTATATCCTTTAACATTTTTGAACTTGATTATTAGTTCTAATGTTTTTTAGTGGATTCCTTAGAATTTTCTATATACATGTTAATGTCATCTTCAGAAAGAGATGTAGGTGACTCTTGAACAACACCAGTGTTAGGGGCTCTTAACCCCCCCCCATTGTAAATAAATCCACATATAACTTTTGACTCTCCAAAAACTTAACTGCAGTTGTCCCTCAATATTTACAGTGGAATTACTCCCTGTAGATACTAAAATATGCGTGTGTTCAAGTCTCTCTATATCTGGGATCAAAAATACTGTCTTTCTTCTGGCGTTGGTTGAGTTGGTTGATTCCATGGATGTGGAAACCCATGAATATGGAGGACTGACTCTCTGTTTATTGAAAAAAAATCCACACATAAGTGGATCTGTGTAGTACAAACCCTTACTGCTCAAGGGTCGATTGTTGTTTTACTTCCTCCTTTTCAATCTTGAGACCTTTTATTTCTTTCTGTTGCTTACATGCTCTGGCTAGAATATCCATTACAATGTTGAATAGAAGTTACAAGAGTAGATTTTTTGTCTTGTTCTTGATCTTAGAGAGGAAAAGAAAACATTCAGTATTTCACCATTAAGTATGATATCTGTGGATATTTTGTAAATAGTTGAGGATGTTCCCTTTTGTTTAGAGTTTTTAAAAATAGATTTCATATTTCAGAGCAGTTTTAGCTTCTCAGGAAAATTGAGTGGAAAGTACAGAGATTCCCTGTGTATTCCTGCTACATGTGCACAACCTCCCGAGTTGTCATCATTCTGCATCACAGCCGTACAGTTGTTACAGTAGATGAATCTACATTGACGTGTCATTATCACTTAAAACCCATTGTTTACATTAGATTTCCTTCTTGGTGTTGTCTATTTTAGGGATTTTCACAAATGTATAGCGACATGTATCTATCATTGTAGTATCATACAGGTTAGTTTTCACTGCATTAAAAATCTTCTGCTTGTCTCTCTGTCCTTCCTTGTCTCCCAACCCCTATGAAACATTTATCTTTTTATTGTTTCCATAATTTTGCCTTTTCCAGAATGTCATATAGTTGGAATCATATAGTATATATAGCCTTTTAAAGTTAGTTTCTTTCAGTTAGTAACAATGAATTCAAAATTCCTCCTTTTCATGATTTGATATCATGTTTATTTTTTGTTGTAAATAATATTTTATTGGGTACGTACCACAGTTTGTTTTTCCATTCACCTTCTAAAGGATATCATGGTTGCATCCACATTTTGATGATTATGAAGCTACTTACAAACATGTTTATATAAATGAAGATGTTTATAAGTATCTGTGTGCAGGTTTTAGAGTTGACATAGTTAATTTTTATTGTTGACACTATTACAGATATTCCCTATTTTTCCCTTATTTACCCCCATGTACCCAGGTCCTGCCCCCTGGACATAGTTTTTAACTTAATTGGGTAAATATCAAGGAGTGTGATTGCTGGATCATATAGTAAGAGTATGGTTAAAATGTAATAAACTGCCAAACTGTCTTCCAAAGTAGCAGAATCATTTTGCACTCCTACCAGCAGTGAGTGGGAATTTCTGTTGCCCCACACCCTCACCAGCATTTGGTGTTGTCATTGCTCTGGATTTTGTACATTCTAATAGGGATATAGTGGTATCTTGTTTTAATTTCCAATTCCCTAGTTACATATGATGTGGAGGATCTTTTTATATGCTGATTTACCATTTGTATACCTTCTTTGATAAGATGTCTTCAGATCTTTTGCCTACTTAAAATCATGTTATTTTATTGTTGAGTATTAAGAGTTCTTTGTATATTTTAGATAATAGTCTTTTATTAGATAACATCTTTTGCAAATATTTTCTCCCAGTCTGTGGGAGGAAGATTCGTTTTTTATTCTCTTGAAGTTTGCTACTATTTTATTGGACTTTTGCATCTATATTCATAAGTGACATTGGTTTGCAAATTTATAAGTGATGCTGGTCTGTAGGTTTCTTTTTGTGATTTTGGTATGATAGTGGTCTCATAAAGTGAGTTGGGAAATGTTCCCTCCTTTTTTATTGGCAGAATTTCGTGAAGAATTGGTATTAAATTTTTTTTTATGTGTTTTTGGTATAATTCAGTGGTTAAGCCATCTGGACTACTGCTTTCCTTTGTGGGTAGGTTTTTTAAAAATTTCTAATTCAGTTTCTTCAGTTATAGATCTATTCACATTGTTTATTCTTTTAAAAAATGTTTATTGATTTTTAAAGAGAGAGGAAGGGTGAGAGAGAGAGAAACATTGATTGGCTGCCTACCTTCTGAACATCAACGGGCCGGGCCCCAACTGGGGATTGGGCCCCAACTGGGGATTGAACCCTCAACATAGGAATGTGCTCTGACTAGGATTTGAACCCTTAACCGTTTGGTGAATGGGCCGATGCTCCAGCCAGCTGAGCCACACTGGCAAGGGCATGTTGTCTGTTCTTGAGTCAGTTTCAGTATTTTATGTGTGTTTAAGAATTTGTCCATTTCATTTAGGTTATCTAATTTTTTATGTACATGTGTTCATGATATTTTTACAATCATTTTTAAGAAAATAGCTAGTGACATCCCCTGTTTAATTTCTGAGCAATTTGGGTCTTGTCTCTTGGTTAATCTAGTCTGAGCTTTGTCAGTAATTTTTAAAAAGATTTTATTTATTTATTTATGTAGAGAGGGGAAGGGAGGGAGAAAGAAGGAGAGAAACATCAGTGTGTGGTTACCCCTCATGTGGCTTGCAACCCAGGCATGTGCCCTGACTGGGGATTGAACCAGCAACTGTTTGGTTTACAGGCCTGTACTCAATTCACTGAACTACAGCACCTGGGGCAGCTTTGTCAGTTTTGTTCATCTTTCAAAGAACTACAGTTCTCTCTCTGTACCTGTGGGTTGCACTTCTATGGATTCAACCAAGCATGGATGGAAAATTTGGGGGAAAAGGATGTTATGTTGTTGGTTATGTGTACTATGTACTTAGGCCTGTGATGGTTCCATCTGTACTGGATATGTACAGGTTTTTTCCCTGCCATTATTCTCTAAATAGTCCAGTATAACAACTATTCATGTAGCATTTATATTGTATGAGGTATTACAAGTAATCTAGAGATGATTTAAAGTATATGGGAGGATGTATGTACTGTTTTTTACCATGTATAATGCGCACTTTTTTGCCCAAATTTTTGAGGGGAAAAATAAGAATGTGCATTAGTCATGGGTATAATGATTACACACCATGGGTATAATGGCATTACAATCCCATGTTTAATGTTCACAAAAGTGGGTGCACATTAAACATGGGAGTGCATTATACATGGCAAAAAATTGTTCCATGTTATATGCAAATAGTATGCCATTTTATATAACGGACTTGAGTCTCTGAGGATTTTGGTTATCAGCAGGGAGTTTCCAATACAATCCCCCATAGATACCAAGGGATGACACTAACTTTTGGTTTCACTGATATTTCTCTATCATTTTTCTATTTCCTGTTTTATTAATTTCCTCTCTAATCTTCATTTTATTCTCTGTGCTTTCTTTTTTTAAGATTTGACATTTTTATTTAAGCTGCAAAAACAAGCAAGCAAATAAACAACCAAAAAAAACCTTGAACTTTTCAGATGGTAAAAATACATCCTTTCCAGGAAAGCAGAAGGTAGACCAGTGCAGGTTATCCTCCAAGGCCTGATACATCCTGCTTCACTGCTGCTTACACTCTGTTGGGTTTTGATCCTTTTTTGAGTCATAGTCTGGATCATTTTTCTCATTGTCGTCTTTAGTTTCTTCATCATAATCATCATCATCATCATCTTCAATAGGTTCTCCAGTAAAGTGCAACAGTGATCTCAGGATTATATGCTAGCATAAAAAGTGACCAATTTCAAAGCCTGCAGCAAGGATAGTTTCAGCATCATCACCCAGATCTCCCCTCTCAGGAACTTCGGGAGGGGTGAAAAAATGAAGAATCATTGAAACTGTTTTGGTTACAGCATGAACTGTCCCACATCTCTTGTGTTTCTGTTTCTTTTTAGTGGTTTTCAAAGTGACATTCTTCCCTTTTTTCCAATCTATCTGGCACCCTGTGCAACGCGTAAATTCTGATCCATTAAAAGAAAGAGATCAGAATCATGTGGTTCTGACCGCATCTTATATGTGTTTATCAACACTTCATTTGAGAAATATTCATTGAATTCAAAGTGAGATCCTGAAACAAAACTCATAGGTTGGCCAGCATCTGTGAACTTCACTTTAATATCTTTCAAGTGCTTCAAAATAGGCTCGTCATGTTCCTTAACCATATCACTGAGCAAGTCAAAATTCTTAAAAACAGTCAACCAAAATTCAAGAATCCCGTGGGTCTTGTTTTTTTTTTTTTTTTTTTTTTTCTCATCTTCACTCTTGGCCTTTTCTTTTAGTCTCTCTGAAATTTCAACTTCCTCATCTGGTTTCCATTCACATTCTTCTTCTGTAGGTTCATAAATTATATTAATGATCTCAAATTGCCTATCATAAAGGCCGAGAGACAACAGCATACTTTCTTTTAAGATCATGAAATTCTTCCTCATAGAACTTGCCTTCTGTCTGTGGACATTTAACTTAAAGGTTTTTGAGAGCATTCACTTGACTTTTAACTACCTTAGGCAAAGTTTCAGTGTGTCCTGTTCATGTTTCTACCAGACCATCTAGTATTTCTTGGAAGGCTAGAAGAATCTGAGGAATTTGCGTCATCGGAACAGTCAGCTGACATGCTTTAATTTGTGTTTCTTCACCAGTTTCTTCTACTTCTTTGACATCATCCAAATCTTGATCAAGTTCAGACTGTTCTTTGTTGTCAGTATGTGCCATGTTGTAAGAATTCTAAATATCCATGACCAGCACGTGGAGGCAGGTGGCCAGAACTGCGCAGTTAGTGACTCAGGGCAGTAAGGGGAAGAGCAGGAGACGGTGTCCTGAAGAGATGATACTAAAAAAACTCTCTGCTTTCTTTAGGTTTAGTTTGTTGTTATTTTTCCGGTATCTTTTGGTGTTGGGAAATACAATTTATTAATAGTATGGTTTATTTTTAGTAGAAGGTGAAGCTTAAAATGTTTTTAAAGAGAATAAACTTTAGACAATTACAGTAGGAAATGTTTTGATACCAGACTACTCTTTTTCAAAATTTAATGCTTTTCAAGAAGGCCTTAGTGTGTCAGAAGACAGTGATTTTAGTCAGAAAACTCTTCTAGGAAAATTTCAGTGTGAGTATTTTATTATTAATACTGTCATCCTTCGTAGATTGAAAAGTGGGTTTATAGAGTTATAAATATTTGTGTTCTGTTTGATAATATGTTGAAATAAATAATGCTTTTAATTTTCTTTTAAGATAAAATCAGTGGTTCTGGAAATAACTCTGACATGATGGAAAACAGCAAGGAAGAGGTAAGAATAATTTGAAACATTTAAAAGAATTGCTAATAACAATTAGTGTACATGTCATCAGATTGCTTCTGTTTAATACATGCATGTGTTCAAATTTACTGTTGTACCCTAGTATCATTATGATATTTCATTTTGGGTATTTGTCCATTTTTAAAAGATGTTTAGTGAGTTTGTTATTGTTATGGTTTGCTTCAGTATACCAACAGTCAGACAATTGGAGGCTTACCAACAGATAGGTGCTCCATGGCTCTGAGATCTGTCAAAACTGGATATTCCTTCACATGATACTCAGGCCTACACTATGGTTTTGAGGTTCTTTCCATCTAATGTGAACTATTTAATCCAATAAAATATACATAGTATACTGGAAAAATGAGGGTGAATTTAGTATCTTAAAGCAAATTGTAGAAGGTAGTCTGTGCCATAATTAGAACAGAGAAAATGACACACTTTTAGATCCCTAAAACTCTCTACTTCTGTTGGGATCTGTTTACTTCTACATCTTTGTTTTGTCTTCGTTCACTTGGACCAAGATCATGATATAGGAATGAATCCTCTCCCAACCCCCAAAATTGAACAGTAACAATTTAATGAAAACTCAGAAAATTATCTTAAATCCAGGAAACCTGATAGTAAATGAGAATTAATTTGTAATGCCTTCTAGAAAAATATTTTAGGCATATATATAATGTCTTATTATATCACTGTATCAGAGATCTTGGCATTGGGAACTAGTTTATTGTAGGGATGTTTCTTTGGAAGTTTTACTCACCTCTGTGTTTCTTTTTAACATACAGGGAACTAGCTCTTCAGAAAAATCCAAATCATCAGGATCATCACGATCAAAGAGGTTGGTTGATATTGAAGGGAAAAAGTTATTTTTTTCAGGTTGTTTTATTTTTTCTAAAAATAATAAACTTTTTTCTAAACTTAATTCAAGCACTTTTGTTCTAAGTAAACTATTTTTTAAAAAACAAATATTAAAATGGGCATGTAGTATAATGAATCTTCTATTTATTTCTTTGCTTCAACAATTATGAATTCATTTCGACTTTGAATTGTAATTGAATTTTCTGGGGAGAATTTATTATATACTAGTGATCCTTGCAATATCTAGATCACTTCTTCTATATTATATATGTGCTTTGGAAAAGGAGGAAAAGATGAAGTGAAATTTTAAATGCCTCATGAGGCAGTATAGTTGTTTTAGGGTTCTGTGAAATTATCTAGGATGGGGAGGGGTAACCATTATAGTTATGGTGAGGTTACTAGGAGATGAACAGTGGTAGAAGTACTTTTCTGTGTAAAATTGTCAGTGAATTTTATATAATGAGTGAAACTACTTCCAAGCATACTACAGTGCATAATACACTGTGTAGTATAGTTTTTATTAGAAGTTTACAATTTATTCTATTGGACTTTTGGACAGTCTATTGGACAGTCCGACCAGCAGGACTGTCTCTTAAATAAACACAACTTGCTTATTATTAACTTATTCTCTCAAAAGTAGTGATTCTTAACCAGCAGTTCCCTTCATTGTTCCTTGGTAGCTTTTTTTGAATACACATGTCCTGGTCCTACCTTCTGAATTATAATCTTCAGTAATTCGAATAGAAATGTATGCTTTTCCTAGGTGATTTTGATATGTATCCCTGCTTAAGAGCCACTGCTCAATCTAAGCATGTTATTTATATTCTTTGGATGTTGTTCCAGTTTTTAGAAGTGTCCATAATTCTATGGACGTAATTCTTTCATAGGAAACCTTCAGTTGTAACAAAGTATGTAGAATCCGATGATGAAAAACCTTTGGATGAGACTGTAAATGAAGATGCTTCTAATGACAATTCAGAAAATGATATTACTATGCAAAGCTTGCCAAAAGGTAATGTGTATTAATTTTTATATGAAGTTTAAGTTGAAATGTATTTTTAAATATTATTATTATAAAATTGGAACTCGATTATTGTTAACTATGTAAAGGACCAATCTGATACTTTAATAGTGATGGTCTGGAAAAGTATTAGTATGGTAATGATAATGTATTTTATTGAGGTTAAAAATTTAGAATATTCAGTCAGCTTTGAAAAGAACAAAATATATTTTCTCTTGCTATTGGGTTCTAGAAAAGGGATTTTAGTTTTCATTATACTTGATTGTGGAAATTGGTTTAAAAGTTTCATATATTAAGTTTTGGTTCAGTAAATTTTAATGTGCTTACTTTATAGAGAAACATAGATATTCTGAAGACTTTTTAACAAAAACATTTAAAGTCGAGTTTAGTCTTACTGCATTCTTAAATTCCCTAAGACTCAAAGCTGAAGTTAACTATTAAAGAGAGATTTATCTGTATTTCTTGTAATTGTCCCTTTAAAAAGCTTTGTCATGTACTTCTCAGCTGTTGCAGTTCTAACCATAAAACTTCATTAATTAGTTTGGGCCAAAAATGCCAAATGAAAATCTTGGGCTTTTCAAAGTCCAAGTCTGAAAGCAGAATGATTGATTACCTGATGAGAGAGCGACAAGGGTCTTGGTAATTTCAAGGTGTTTCTGAGTCAAAAGTTCGGACTGTTCTTCTTTATTAAATAGTTTAAGGCTCTTAGGAGATTTTTTCAAATTTATTTTGACAGTTGTGTTTACTAAATTTTGTTCTCTATCTATACCTACATTTTTATGACACATTTCTTGATTACAGAAATTTTAAAAATTGGTGAGTAGGAGGACAAGACATTCATCGAGTAGGACAAATTAGAAGTTATAGTAGATGAAAAATGAAATGAGGACAAAGAAGTAAATGAGAGAAAGAAGAGAGATAGAAGGAAAATTGATGGGCCTGTCATCTACTTGGTTTTGCAAATCATTTATGACAATATTATGTGATGGTTTTGGTGGCCAAGGGGAGAAAAAATGAAGCTGGGAGTCTGCATCCTATAGGCAGTGACTCACTTTGGATTGCTACATTGTCAGTGGTTGTCACTGGGAGTCCTTATGATGGCCACTGGGTGAGCTAAGAGCTAGGAATTCAAATCTTTTACTGATGTTGTGGAAGAAAGTTAGTATGGGATGTTACTAACCTGAACTGAGCATAATGCTCTCCCATCAAACCAGAAATAAACTCATTCCATAAGGGAAATATGAGGGAGTATAATTATTGTTAATAATTCTATATTGAGTATGTATAGATACTAGACTGTCACAACATTAACTCATTTAGTCTTTAAAACAGTGTTTTTGGTAGTTACTGTTTCTACTTGTAGAGATAAAGGAACAAATTCAGAGCTCAAGGAAGTTTTTCAGCTTTAACTTGAGAAGTTAAGGTTTGAACCCATGTCTGCCTGAATCCAAAGCTCTTTCCACTCTGCTGCTTTGCTTCCATTTAGAGGAGAATCCTCAGAATTCCATTTTTTTTTTTGTTAGTTATAAATCTTTAGCCTTTTTCAAATGCTGGGGCTTCTCTGAGAGTATATACTTGAAATAGATGTTGTGGATTAAGTTTTCTTGTGGAGATTATGTAAATTCACCAGTTTGTAAAATCTCAATCCTCTGTTCCCTCTTTCCCCCTTTTCTCAGACACTCAGAAATTCATTTAACAAGATTGCCGCCAGAATAACATAGGCACATGGTTCAGGGGAACAGCCCCCAATGACCAGGTTTTACTTTCTTAACTGTTGTTGGTAATGTCCAATTACTAAGCCCAGCAATGCAGATAAATGGTGGGACCTGGACCCTTTTTCTATACACCTGCTGTATTTGTTCTTGAGAGATTATAACGCAAACCTAAATTAACAACCTCTGTCTTCAGTTCACATGTTTTATAACTAAGAAAGTACATTCTTTCTCAAAGATTTCCATAGGGACTAACAATTGATGCCATTCTACAGTTTATTGTTCAGGCACTTGAGCTTAAGTATCTTAAAGTAACCTTCTATAATAAAACTCTTTAAGGACTTTGCATGGCACTGATACTTTGACGTACTAGTCGGGGAATGCCTCGGAATAGGTACAGCAATAATACCAGAATTAATTTCTCATATTGTCCCCTATTATTCTCCTCCAAAGCAGTATAAAACAATTCTTAAAAATCTTTTCTCACTTTGTTAGTTATAAATGTTTAACCACTGTGTTGTACACCTGAGAGTAATGTAATATTGAATGTCTACTGTGATTGAAAAATATAAAAAAGAAAAAAATAGAGAAGAAACCTCAAAAAAATATTTTTCTGAGTTTATGATTTGGATTATGAGGAGAATAGGATGTCTTTTTAAAATTTTCCCTTCTGGTCATTGTATTTTATAAGCTCTTTATGGAACTTAGCATGGATGTTCATATTCAAAATAGCTTTTGCGATAGGCACTATAAAAATTCAGAACTAGGCTGAGGCTTTCTGCTTTATTCACACATTTATGTTATAATTATTTCATAATACCTCCCTCTCCCATTTTTATGAGCTATATTCCAAAAAGTAATCTGATTGTTGACACCTGGCCCTTTTACTATTTCCCTGTTTTATTTTCTCTTGAGAGGTCCTCACACAAGTATTGATAGCTTGAAAGAAACAAAACTATGTACCAGCAATGTTGGCTTTATCTGAAGTCTTGTACTTCACTTGCACATTTAATATGTGTAATGGTTTTTTAAATGAAATCATTCTAGGTACAGTGATTGTACAACCTGAGCCAGTGCTGAATGAAGACAAAGATGATTTTAAAGGGCCTGAATTTAGAAGCAGAAGTAAAATGAAAACTGAAAATCTCAAAAAACGCGGAGGTAAATACAAGTGAAAATGAAAACATGAGTTTAAATTGCTGTTTATGACCATATTGGAAAATCTGATGTGCTTACTAAAAATACCTCCACTTTTCTGCCCATTGTTTATTAAAAGCACTGCTTAAAAATAATTTTCTCTCTGAGCTGTGAAGCAGAAAAGGTTAACATCATTTATCAAAACACCTTTGCCTTCAGTGGCTATTAAATTATTTCGAGAGGCTTAGCATTTCCTTCTTGCACATGTTAGTTCTGTATTGCCTATATGCCAGAATAGTATGTGTTCCATCACCCTGAAAGAATTTTAGATTTGGACAAAATCTTGCCTATGGCCTTCAGGTAACTTACACATATCTAAAACGTTTCACAGAGTGATGGACATCTGTATTAGGGTTACCTGGGGTGCTTTTTAAAATTTCAAGTCCCTTGACTCCATTCCAAACAACTTAGAATTTCTGGGGATGATGTCAAAGACATGCCCCAGTTTCTTCTTCTGTACATTAAAGCTAGAGATCTAGTGATCTAAGGCTAGCAATGCAGAGATGAGTAGGAAAGAAAAGGGAGCTAGAGCTAGTAATCTTCCTTCCATCTGTCTGAGCTGTCTCTCCCTTTGTCTGTCTACTCTCACATACACTATTATTATATTGACTTATCACCTGTAGAAAGTTAGTATAAGGAGGATTCATTTAGAAATTTTTGGCAATGGAGTGTGTATCCCATTTGTTTGTGAGCTCTAAGTAGTGCCTCTATGTATTTTTTTGAATATTAACAGAGTCAGAGTCCATGACTATAAAAGGAATGAATCAATAAAAGGTAGAACATGACACCAAATTTCTGAGTAGAAGTGTAATGGAAGTGTTTCTGTTTAATATTTATCATGTTCATTGTGAAATTGTAGCATAGTTATTATACTGGTGAAATTTTCTGTAGATTTTTATTTGAGTGCTGTATGATTGATTATCTTTAAAAAAAAATCCTCACTTGAGGATATATTGATTTTACAGAGGGAAGGAGGGACACGGACACACACCCACACACACACACACATACACCCACCCAGTGTCAGAGAGAAACATCGATTGGTTGCCTCCCATACATGCCCCAACTGGGGATTGAACCTGCAACCTGGGTATGTGCCCTGACCAGGAATCAAACTCTCAACCTTTTGGTGTATGGAATGATGCTCCAACCAACCGAAGCAACTGAGCCACCTGGCCAGGGCTATATAACACCTTGATGGAGCCAGTGAAATATGCCTGTATTTATAAAATATGTATTATCAGTTTTCAGGTTAAATAATGTACTAGTTGTTGGAGAAAACGAAGGCATTGTTGTTTAATCTTTTGTCTACAATGGGGTTTTCTACCCCTTTCAAGCATAAAGAAGATTTACTGAGAATCTAGTTCATACATCCTAGGGTAATTGCCATTGCAGCAACAAAGGTCACCAAAGCTTAAGTAGTGTTCTTAAATCAAGAGAATCAGCAAGTAAAAGGTGATAAGTTATGACAGTAGCAAGAGCTACTTTTTTTCTGAGTGTGGGTCTTCTAGAGAAGACAGATAATTAAGTATATTGTATTGTGTTAAAATTAATATCTAAATGGTGTCTTCTGGGGAGGGACTCTGGAGCACGCAGTGTTTGAAATGTCAATATGGGCTGAAAAAGAACCAAAGTTGTTGGGGCGGGCGTTTCTAGTGGCACTGTGCTATGCTGCTGGTATTTGCTCTGAGCTGATAAGTTTCTGGAACATTTTAATGAGTGTTCTGTGTAACAATGTTCATATTGTTCTTAAAGAAATACCTATACCTATGTTTATACCCATATAGTCACCTAAATCTTTCATGTTAATTTTTGTCTTAATGATTTGCTATATCTTTAAGCTAGCAGAAATCACATAGGAAATTTAACTGTGTACTTATATACACTTGTATGAATAAACTAGTGATCTGAGATACTGAATTGCTAGTGAATATTCAGATTTCTAAGGAAAGTTACTTCTAAAATTGAAGCCAAGTTTAGGAAGCCAAAGAAGGTAAACTTCATATGTAAAATACTCTTATTGATTTGAAACAAAATTAAACACAAAGATATTGCTATATTGACCATTTTAGGAGCCATTGTTTTGACATCCTTTTCCTAGTTTAGCTGTTAGAAAACATTTTACGCCTGATTTTTCCATATGGCAGAAAATTTTTGTTTTTTCTTTAAAACTATTACAGTATACTGAGCTCAGAAATATAAATGCGCTCAGAAATATAAATGCCTCTTTCATTTATATACTGTATTTAATCATTAAGACATTTTATAATTAGAAATCAAAATTTAGAGCACACAGTAGAAACAAGTACATAAAGCAAAGGAACATTTTAGTGTTTTACAATATGCACTTCAGATATCAAATAAAATATTGGTTCAGTCCTAGTCTCACCAGTTTTCCTCTCCTGTTGTTCCTCCGGCAATGCTCATCATGAAGTTTGTGTGCGTCTATGTGTCATTTCCATGCACGTTTTTATATTTTTCTATACATACCTTTATTCATAAAACATTTACTTTTTTATTTAAACATAAACAAAAGAGTTTCCTGTATGTATCTTTTTGCATCATTTTTCATGCCACATTGTTTTTGCTATTCCTTCATATCCATATTTGAAAATATACAGAGTTATTTGAGTTTTCACTGCTTTGTGGAATTCTGTTGTATGAGTAAACCACTATCCACTTCCCAAATGTGAAGTTATTTTCAGTTTTTTTGTTTTCAAAATTTTCTAATTTCCTAATTAGTGCTGCAGTGACTGTCCTCTATACGATCCCTTGTGCACATGTGGGAGAAAGTCTTCAAGGTATCACCTAGTTTTTAATTCTTGAGTGATATAAGTACAAAAGGCACATAGAATATGCTTAATAAATATTATCTAGCATGGAAAGAACTTGCAGAGTCTAGCTTTTATTTGTCTCATTAGTTCATCTGAATGTGATTGTTATTTTAAGTGAAAAAGCACACTGTATATTTGTTTCTGTTAAAACAAATACAGAATATATGAATACTTATGATCAAGTACTAACGCAGTACAATATGATTTCAAATACAGTATTAGCAACTTATAGTGAGTCTTCAAATTCTCTGTACTTTTGGAAAGTATGATGATGCCCTTATACCTTGGATAAATATTTTTAACCTCTCAAATAAAAATATTTGTGATAATGTTTGGGTCCATAGTGCTTTGGACCTTAAAAATGAGAAAACAAAATAGGAAATTAAAAGGTGAAAAATGTATATGTTGCTTTGCCCTTTATTTAGGAATAGAGACAGTTTCTAGTTTTTTAGTTGTCTCCCTTTTATTTGTGAATGCAGGCATTTTGAATCATAATCTGCCTTCTTATTTGGATCAAGGTTTTGGTTGCACATCAGAGTCAGCCATAAAAGTTAAGGAAATGTTTCTGGGATTTTTATTTAGTGCTTTAGGGGTGGGGATAAGTATCTCTGTTTTTAAAAGATTCATCAGATGATTCTAATTAATGTTCAGCTCAGATAGTGAAGCACTGCCTTAAGTAGAACTAGGGATAAGAGTGAGACAGGCAGGAGAGATTTCCTCTTATTCTTTGTTGCTTAGGTTATCTTCAGTCTGTTTTTCTGCGGACAGTGCCAAATGCCGCTGTGCCTTCCTCCCCTCTCTCAACCATTCTGACATTTTGCTGCCAAGATTAGAAGTACCTACAAGTTTTATTTGGAAATAGTGCCTGTACGGAGTAGACAGTGGAACAGACATAGACAGATGGCAGCTTAATGGGGATTGTGTATAATATTCCAGTAAATGTTAGGAACAGATTGGTAATATGTTATTAGGTTTTCACATACATACTGCATTGAAAGGATCTATACAGGCAATTCCATTTTGAGAATAAAAACTTTATAGCATACGTACCTTAAGTATAGGTTTGAGAAAGAATATGTTCCATATATGTCTCTTGCTTCTCGATAATTTAGGATATGATACTGAATTTATTTCCAAATTAATATCAAAATGAAAGAGCTCTTGACCCCTATTTTTAGAATTTTTATGGAGTCCCTTCACGTTATATCAAGTTGTTGTGAGAAATAGGGTTTGCATTTGTAAAGGGAAACAAGTTAGGGTTTTCAGCTCTGGTATTTTCCAAGGTTGTCGTGTTTTTATTAAGTTCATAAAATTATTAACCTTTTTACTTGTGTCCAAATGTCATTTTTCCAAGGATTTTGAGGTATTTAATTTCCAATGTGAAAGATGCATAATTATGACTAATATAAATATCTTTCTGTGTGTATGCATATGTGTTAATAACGGTCACTCCTTTCTCCTAGAAGATGGGCTTCATGGGATTGTGAGCTGCACAGCTTGTGGACAACAGGTCAATCATTTTCAGAAAGATTCCATTTATAGACACCCTTCACTACAAGTACTTATTTGTAAGGTATGTAATGATGGGCTGATAATTCATTCTACAAGTAATTGAATGCTTATAATGTATCATACTTGGTGCACAGTGTTAGAACTTTGGTGCATAGTGATGAAGATGGAAGTGGTCTCTGCCCTTGGAGGGCTGATATTGAAATGGGGAAGACAGAGATAAGCCTGATTAGTGCCATGATAGGGGAGATGTTGTGTACTGTGGGTACATACAGGAATCCTCTGTGATTTAGGGTTAGCTAGGGGGCTTTGTAATGAAGATGATATCAAATAATGTCTGGTCATGGCTGGGTTGCTCAGATGGTTGCAGTGTTGTCCTGGAAACTGGAAGGTTGCAGGTTCCATTCCTGGTCAGGCCTCGTCCCAGAATTGGTCTCAGGTTGGAGTATGTGTGAGAGGCAAGTGATGTATGTTTCTCTCTCACATTGATGTTTCTCTTCCTCCCTTCCCCTCTCTTGAAAATCAATAAGCATATACTCAGATGAGGATAAAAAAGAGAAAAAAAGGTACCTGGCCTGGCTGGGCAGTTCAGTTGGTTAGAGCATCCTACTGATATACCAAGATAGCAGGTTTTATCCTTGATCAGGGCACATGTAAGAAGCATCCATCCCTGGCTGGTGTGGCTCAGTGGATTGAGTGCCAGCCTGTGAACCAAAGGGTCGCAAGTTTGATTCCCAGTGTAGGATACATACCTGGGTTGTGGACCAGTTACCTAGTAGGGAGTGCTCGAGAGGCAGCTGCACATTGATTTTTCTCTCCCCTTCTCCCTCCCTTCCTCTCTCTCTCTAAAGATAAATGAATAAAATCTTTAAAAAAAGTTTTTTGCAATATCTGTTCTAGTTCTGTAAAATCCACCATTGGTATTTTCATAGCAATTGTATTGAACCTATAGATTGCTTTGGGTACTATGGACATTTTAATGATGTTATTCCTGTCCGTGATCATGGTGTATGCTTCCACTTACTTGTATCTTTTTCAGTTACTTTCTTCAGCGTCTTATAATTTTCCAAGTACATATCTTTTACATCCTTGGTTAAATTTATTCCTGTGTGACTTATTTTGTTTTGATGGCAATTGTAAGTGGGATTGTTTTCTTGGTTTCCCTTTCTGATAGTTCATTACTGGTGTATGAAAATGTCACCAATTTCTGACTTTGTATCCTGTTACTTTGCTGAATTCATTTTTCAGTTCTAGTATTTTTTGGTGGAGACTTTAGGGTTTTGGGTCCAACAGAATTAATGCCTGCCTGAGTGTGGTTGGTGGGCTGATAATATGGGTGTAATAATTTATAGTTTTAGTTCGAACATTTCACCTAAAATGTCACATGATGTGCTTATCTGTGGTATTGTTATCTTACAGAATTTCATGCTTATAATTTTGTAATAAAAAAGGAGTATTATTTGTGCCAGACCCTGTATATAGTATCATGTCATCTACCAGTAATGACAGTTTTAATTCCTCCTTTCCAATTTTGATGTCTTGTATTTCTTCTTCTTGTCTGATCGCTGTAGCTAGGACTTCCAGTACCATGTTGAATAAGAGTGGTGGAAGCAGACATCCCTGTCTTGGTCCTGATCTTAAGGGAGATGCTTTTAGTTTTTACCCTTTGAGAATGATGTTGGTTATGGGTTTGTCATATATTTGCCTTTTATTACATTGAAGTATGTTCTCTGTATTCCCACTTTGCTCAGAGTTTTTATCATGAAAGTATTTTATGAAATGCTTTTTATGCATCTGTCAACATGACCATGTGATTTTTATCCTTCATTGTGTTTATGTGGTGTTTTATATTTATTGATTCGTGGACATTGTACCACTCTTGCATCTCTGGAATAAATCCCACTTGATCGTGGTGTGTAATCTTTTTAATGTATTGCTCTATCCTGTTTGCTAATACTTGGTTGAGGAGTTTTGCATCTATGTTTTCAATGATATTGGTCTTTATATAACCTTCCCTCTCCTGTACCCTAATTACTCAAATCTAAACTGTCTGTGGAACAGAGTTTTGACATAATTTGGAGATAGTATAATTAAAAGTGTTTGGTGTGTGTTAACAGTTTATGTGTAATTTTTATTAGTAATACTTTAGAGCTTATTTTAAATATCATATCAAAGTTACAGTTTCTGCGACTCATATTACTGGTAAGATTATTCCTGGGTTAGTTTGTTTTGCAATAAAATGTCTTCTTGAAATGCAGGCTCCAAATAGTTTCCTCAGAATTCTAGCTCTAGATTGTTTCTTTTATGCATTTTTGATAGATACAGACCTACTTAAATGTACTAAATTTTTCTCTTTGAGCAATTGTGTCCCTCCTTTCCTTGAATTCAGGAAATTTTGACAAGTAAATTTCATATTTTAAATTTTGACAGGTAAATTTCATATTGCTGCAATTTGTAATGTGCATTCCAAGTGTCTTTTATATACATGATTGATTATTCTCCCAATGGACAGTCTGTTGAACCTAGTCCATTTCAGTAATAGTTTTCATGAATAGATATGGAACCTTCCCTTTATCCAGTCCCAGTTAAAGGAATTTAGTGTCAGTCAGACTTGGATTTGAATACTGTCTTTTCTTCTTACTAGTGGTATGACTTTAGCAGATTTATCCACATATTAATGAACCTTAGCTTTTACTCTCAAATGGGGTGTAATACTTTTGACTTTGCATGGTAGGTATTTTGAGACTTAAAGATAATGTATGTTAATGTAGGATAATGTTGTTAAGCTGTACACATAGTAGCCATTAATATATGATTGACTATTAAATTTATTATGTAGCAACAATATGTGACACATTTTTTCCTGATTGATTTTATTTCTATTTTTAATTAAATTTATTGAGGTTACATTGGTTAATAAGATTATATAGGTTTCAAGTGTGGAATTCTGTGTACATCATCTGTATACTGCATTGTATGCCCACCACCCAAAATCAAGTCTTCCTTTACTGTGTATTTGACCACTTTTATTATTTACTGTCTCCACTTACCTTCTCTCTGGTAACCACCATACATTATCTGTGTTTATGAGTTTTTGTTTATTTTCTTATTTGTTCATTTGTTGCTTTCAGTTTTATATCGCACATGAGTGAAATTGTATGGTTCTTGACTTTCCCTCTGACTTAATTCACTTAGCATGATAGTCTCAAGATGCGTCCATGTTGTTGCAAATGTCAATATTTCATCTTTTGGCTGAGTAGTATTCCATTGTACATATGTACCACAACTTTTTTATCCAATCTATTGAAATTACAACTGAAAACTGCAAATCAGAACTGCAAATCAAAGCTGTAGTGAGATACCATCTCACACCTGCTAGAATGGCTATTCTCAATAAGATAATGAATCACAAGTGTTGAAGAGGTTGTGGAGAAAACGGAACCCTCATTCCCTGCTGGTGGGAATAGAAAGTGGTACAGCCACTATGGAAACAGTATGGAGTTTCCTCAAAAAATTAACAATAGAGTTACTGTCTGACCCAGGAATCCCTCTTCTGGGCATGTACCTGGAAAATTTGAAAATATTAATTCACAAAGGTACATGTACCTCTGTGTTCACTGCAGCATTATTCACAGTGACTAAGATATGGAAACAACCAAACTGTCTCTCAACATCTAATACATTTTTATGTGGAGCTTTAGTAGCTAGTCATGTGAGATCAGAAATTTGCTTTACCAAAATATTTTATAATTTTTTATAGACATAATAGTGGGTTCGATGAAATCTATTTCAAGGAATTAGTTTCTTGAGCTATTCCTATATCTTGAGAGTAGTAATATTGAGTAGTTTATAGTAAGTGTTTTACTTTGCTTGTCTAAAATACACACACACAATCATACACACATATTCCCTTCACATATTAATGACTTAAAAGATAAAGGTTTTGTTCATTATGGCTGTTACCAATTTCAAATAAAAATTTCTCTTCCCCTTTTCTTTTAATAGAATTGCTTTAAATATTACATGAGTGATGATATTAGCCGTGACTCAGATGGAATGGATGAACAATGTAGGTAGGTACTATGTCATGATTAACTAAAAGTGTTGTTTACTGTTTTGAAGGGGGAATTCTTATATAACCTGTTATTAGATCTATTTTTTGTTGTATTATCATTGATGTTTTTCATGGTAGATTGTTCTTTTTCATAAAGCCTTAGGTTTATGTCTGTTTTAAGTTTTCAATAAAGAATAAGCAGATGACCTAAATTGCTTTACTTAAAATTGTTTGCAGGGAAATTTAAATAGTTTTAATAATGAAAAGATTTAAAATGAGTTTCATTTGGGAATAATATTTTAATTTTTAACTAATTTCAGATGGTGTGCAGAAGGTGGAAACTTGATTTGTTGTGATTTTTGCCATAATGCCTTCTGTAAGAAATGCATTCTGCGCAACCTTGGCCGAAAGGAGCTGTCTACCATAATGGATGAAAACAACCAATGGTATTGCTACATTTGTCACCCGGAGCCTTTGTTGGACTTGGTTACTGCATGTAACAGCGTATTTGAAAATTTAGAACAGTTACTGCAACAAAATAAGAAGAAGATAAAAGTTGACAATGAAAAGAATAATAAAGTATATGACCATACACCCAGATTTTCTCCAAAGAAAAATAGTTCAAATTGTAATGGAGAAGAGAAGAAATTAGAAGATTCATATTCTGGTTCTATAACCTACACTTATTCAGCACTGATTGTGCCCAAAGAGATGATTAAGAAGACAAAAAAACTGATTGAGACCACAGCCAACATGAACTCTAGTTACGTCAAGTTTTTGAAGCAGGCAACAGATAATTCAGATACTGATGCTGCTACAAAGTTACGTCAGCTTAAGGCTTTTAAATCTGTGTTGGCTGATATCAGGAAAGCTCATCTTGCTTTAGAGGAAGATTTGAATTCAGAGATTCGAGGTTTTGATGTTGTAAATAAAGAGAAAAATACCAAAGAACATAAAGTCATAGATGCTAAGTCTGAAACTAAAGTACGAAAAGGAGAAAAATTCTGTGCTTTGGAAAGGAAGGATGTTTCAAAATCAGAAGTTAAACTGTCAAGAAAGCAGGCAGATAGTGAGCACGTGGATCGAAGTATTCCAGCAGAGGAACAAAGAGCAAGGAAAAGTGCCAGCAGTGAACATGACAAATCTGATAAAAAAGAAGAACCTCAGTATGAACCTGCTAACACTTCTGAGGACTTAGACATGGATATTGTGTCTGTTCCATCCTCAGTCCCAGAAGATATTTTTGAGACTCTTGAGACTGCTATGGAAGTTCAGAGTTCAGCTGATCATCAGGGAGGTGGCAACAGTTTCACTGAGCAAGAAGTCGAGAGTTCATCTTTAAAATTAAATACTTCTTCAAAAGACAACAAAGGAGGTATTAAATCAAAAACTACAGCTAAAGTAACAAAAGAATTATATGTTAAACTTACCCCTGTCTCCCTTTCTAATTCCCCAATTAAAGGTGCTGATTCCCAGGAAGTTCTACAAGATAAAGATGGCTGTAAAAGTTCTGGTCTGAGCCCCAAGCCAGAGAACTGTGAACTTGGACAGGAAAAAAATGATAATGCGCTTTTGCTTGAATGTGAAGTTTTATTACCTTCAGAAGAATCTGATCTTCGAAGATCCCCGCGTGTAAAGACTACACCCTTGAGGCGACAGACAGAAACCAGTGCTGCAACATCTAATTCAGATGAAGAAAGTAATGAAACACTGAAGGATGAACAAAAACTGTCAAGTCCAATGAGAAAAAAAGATAAGCAGAATTCTTCTGACAGTATTATAGGGAATCCTAAAACTAATAAACTGTCTAAATCTAAGCAGCCAGAGATTGTGGATCAAAACTCAGATTCTGATGATGTGATAGCAGTCCTCAAACAGGTATCCAGAATGAATCACATTTCTTCTTCAGATACTGACATTAATGAAACTCATATAAACCACGAGAAGACATTGTATGATTTCAAGACTCAAACAGGGAAGGATGATAAAGGAAAAAGAAAACGAAAAAGTTCTACTTCTGGCTCAGATTTTGATATTAGAAAAGGCAAATCTGCTAAAAGGTGTATACTTGCTAAGAAGAAACGAGAAAACCAGTCTGAATCTTCCAATTATGATTCAGATTTAGAAAAAGAGATAAAGAGCATGAGTAAAATTGGGGCTGCTAGAACATCCAAAAAAAGAGTTCCGAGTAAGAAAAATTATGATTCTTCCGAAGATGAAAAACACAGCAGAAAAAGAATGGATATTCTAGGGCAAGGAAGTTTGAAGGCTGCACAAAGAGGAGTATCTGGTGAGGCTGAAAAGAAACCAGAGACAGTTAGTTTTTCTTCACCGGATGGCACAGTTGATAATGACAAGACCAGCTTGGAGTTAAGAGAGAAACTCTCTAAGAAGCAGCAGCCAGGTGTTTTCTCTGATGCTACTGATAAGCCTTCTTCTGGGAAAGAGGAGAGTTGTAGTTCTCCAGAAGACAGTAAGGTTGCTGAAACAAAATCAAAGAGTAAGCACCTGAAAACCAAAGCCTGTAAGAAAGGACAGGGTAGCTTATCTGATATTGCTGAAAAGTTCTCAAAGAAAGAACACAGTGATGACTCCTCTGAAGATGATAAAAAGCAGAGCAAAAGGGGAACTGAAGACAAAGAGAAGAAAACCACACAAATGAAGAAAACAGTACTTAAGAGGGAACAACTGTGTGAATCATCATCTGATGGTAATGAGAAATTACCCGACGGAGAAGGCCGTCATTTTCCTGAAGGCATGAAACAAAATAAGAGTGGCACAACCAATGGGGAGAAGAGAAGTAAGAAAATAAAAGACAAAACTTCTAAAAAGAAGGAGGAGTTATCTGATAGTGTTGAGAAGTTACAAGGGAAACGTGATGGTTGTGCTTCTTCAGAAGAAAAAAGGAGTAAGAATGTAGTATCTGGAAGAGAGAAGAAAAGGTGCTGCTTGCCTGAAAGGAGTTCTAGGAAGAGACAGGATTGTTCATCATCTGATACTGAGAAATACTCCGTAAAAGAAGACGGTTGTCCTTCTTCTGATAAGAAACTGAAGAGAATAGAATTGAGGGAAAGACGAAATTTAAATTCGAAGAGAAATACCAAGGAAGTACAAAGTGGTTCATCATCTTCAGATGCTGAGGAAAGTTCTGAAGATAATAAAAAGCTGAAGAAGCAAAGAACTCCATCTAAAAAGAAGGCAGGCAATGTCAAGGAGAAAATGAGAAACTCCCTCAGAACAAGCACTAAAAGGAAGCAAGCTGAAATTACTTCCTCATCTTCTGATATAGGAGATGATCAGAATTCTGGAGGCGAGGGCAGCAGTGATGAGCAGAAAATTAAACCTGTGACCGAAAATTTAGTGCTTTCTTCACATACTGGATTTTGTCAATCTTCAGGTATGCAAAAAATAAATTAAAAATTGTGTAATTTGTACTTATCCTTTCTTGAATAACTACATTATTTATTTTTGCCCTGAAGCCAGTCAAATGCAGGGTTACCATTTGGGAAGAGACAATTTAAAAATTCTTTACAGATTTACTAGAAACCTTTCTCCATTTATTTTCATGTCACCACTGGAAATTATTTGAAAACATTGGTAATATTATGTATTAGATATACCAAATTTGTTAGTTAAATAACACAATTTTTAAACTAGTGTTTCAGGATTTTTTTTAAGTAATGAATAGTAGTACTTTATGAAGGAAAATCAGACTGGTGCTAGTAGTTCAGCAGGTATCTATTAATATGATGAAGATAAGTGCTTCGTACCAGTGAAGCATGGTGTGTGAAAGTTTTAACTGTTTTATCATGTATATGCCTTTTTTAGTTGGCCAGAGTAACTTTGTATCCTAGTCAGTCCCCTGAAAAAATTAATTTCATTGAAACACCTTGCAGATCTTCTCATCAAGTTTTTTCTAATGACATTAACAGGTATTCCTGTCTTTAGTATTACAGACAAAATAAAGGAAGAAAGAAATTCAGCCCTGACTGACATAGCTCAGTGGATTGGGTGCTAGCCTGAGAACCAGAGTCCCAGGTTCAATTTCCAGTCAGGGCACATGTCTGGGTTGCAGGCCAGGTTCCCTGTTGGGGGTGCACAAGAGGCAACTACACGTTGATGTTTCTCTTCCTCTCTTTCTTATTCCCTTCCCTTCTTCTCTAAAAAGAAGTAAATAAAATATTTTTTAAAAAAGAAAGAACTTTCAAAGAGTAGATGGATTACCCCCTACCCTGATGAGTTAGAGCACTAGGACAGTTAGGGTTTGGGTCCACTGGTCAGTGATAGTTCACCGACCACCTCGGTACTTACAAAAGTAACTTTAATTGTTACCGCAGTTCTTTTTTCAAATCAGTTGTATAATAAATGTAATCTTGTCACACATTGTCCTATTTTTTAAGTCAGTAAAACCTGTCAGTTAACTAGGGAAACTTAGAATTTTTAACATTTTTATAAAGTAGATTTTTACTTAAAAAGGGCAGTGTTCCCAGCACAAGCCGAATGTTTCTTTGCTTTTTTTAATGCTAGGATTTTTCATGTTTTCTAGTTGAATTTTAGTGAAATTAACTTGAATCTTGTCTTATACTAAAATTTTAAATTCTTTCATGGAGTGCATATCTAATGAGTTGGTTTGAAACCAAGTATGATATTCATGGTGTATTCAGTTTAATACTTTGTTATATCACATGCGTAGATGGAGCTCAGCCTGTGTAGTTACTATAGGTCCACACTTGTTGAAATTCTTTACCCTAATGTGTTTCAGAATTTTCAACTCTTTGCTTCTCAGAAAGATAATATAGAGTAGTTACCATATATTATACAATGCCTCCAGTAGGGCCCAAGGCAACATATTATCAAATACACTAGTGTTTCTGCAACAAAACATAAGAGACCATTCACAGTTAGAATAAACAGTTCAGATTTAGTTTTGTTGCCAAATGAGAACTTTGGTACAACCTTACATAACTTTTTAAGTTTTGAGAGCTTTTTGGACCCCAGATTTGTGTGTAAGATTGTGGACTTGCATTCAAAGTACAATCTCGTAACGCAGCATTATATACAGCAGCCAGGATTTGGAAGCAGCCCAGATGCCCATCAGTAGATGAGTGGATAAAAAAAATCTGTGGTTCATTTACACAATGGAATACTACTCAGCCATAATAAAGAAGTAACTCTTACTTTTTGCAACAGCATGGATGGAACTGGAGATTATTATACTAAGTGAAATATGCCAGTCAGAGAAAGACCAATGCATATGATTTCACTTACATGTGGAATCTAATGAATAAAATAAACTAACAAAATAGAAACAGATTCATAAGTAGTAAAAACCGACTGACAGCTGTTAGATGGAAGGGGTCTTGGATATCTGGGTATAAATGGTAAAGGGATTAAGGAAAAAACAGACAACAGTATGGCAGTTACCACCCGGAAAGGGGGTGGGCTGAGGTAGAAGAGGGAAAAGGGAGATAAATGGTGATGGAAGGAGATTACTTGGGGTGGTGAACACAATATATGGTATGCAGGTGATGTGTTGTAGAATTGTACACCTGAAACCTATGTCATTTTATTAACGTATGTCACCCCAATAAATTCAGTAAAAATTAAAAAAACAAGCTTGCAGTTACTTTGATATCAAATCAGTGTTTCTGTTATCAGGTTAGTTGAGAAAACACTTATTAAGGAGTATAAGAATAATAAATTGTAATTAGTACATGGAGTATTCTCTGTAGGAAATTGTAGGCTATTGAGCTAATATTAAACTTGGGAAAAATGATTTCCATGATTAAACAGCTTCCCTAGTGAAATCAACATGTTTGATTTCAAGTACTACTTTTAATTTCCCCAAGTCTAACTTGATACAACACAAGTTTGGAACTGTTAATACCTAGTGTAGTATGTAACAATGTGTTCATCAGATCTTAAATAATGGCAGCATATGGCAAATAATCAGAGGGTGCATTTCCCAGTACTTTCTTAACCCAGCACTAGTCCAGATCATGGTGCTTTATTTTGACTTACGTTAGTTACTTCATGGGGAGGTGAATCCTTTCTCATGTACATGTTTAGAGGAGCCTTGAGAATTCAGCAAGTCAGCAGATGCCAGTGTCTCAACTACTGTTTGGTAGAACAAACCATGTTCAGATTTTTTTGCCCTGGATATTTCTTGGGACTCGTTATGTTAGATGAAAAAAGAAGATAAATTTGCTAGGGAATGAACACATCTCAAAATTGGACTGTGTCAACAGAAATACTTAGGCGGAAAAGAATGGGAAGGGCATTGAAAATAAACATTATGTAAAAAGTACTGTTTTTTTGAGATAAGTTTTGCTGTTAGCCAATGATACAAGTGACATTCCTTAAGAATTTGGCCCTGGCTGGTGTGGCTCAGTAGATTCAGTGCCAGCCTGCCAACCAAGTGGTCACCAGTTCCATTTCCATTCAGGGCACATGCCTGGGTTGCTGGCCAAGTCTCCAGTAGTACTGGGGGTATGCCAGATGCAACCACACATTGATGTTTCTCTCCCTCTCTTTCTCTCTTCCCCTCTCTAAATATAAATAAATGTAATTTTTTAAAAGAATTTGCTTCCATGTATATATAAGCAAGCTAAATTTATTCCCCTAATATGTCCAACTTAATTTAGGTGACAATCTTTATGAACTTTTAAAAATCCTTCCCTGCTCTCAATAATTTAGAGGATTCCAATTTATTCAGCAATAATTGGGTGTCCTATTACATGGTAGAATATTTTCTGAGAAATTGGGGCTTGTAGAGGGAGTAGAATTATTCCTTTATAAACTGAACTGTAGTTTATACAATTTAATTTGCTGTAAATCATTATTCATTACTATTTTCATGTGTGAAGGCAAGAATCTATATAGATATTCCATATATATTTGATACTGAGTACATGACTATCATGTGTTTTCTCCAAGGATATTTGTACTGCCTTTTTGCAACTCAGATTCTTTTTTCAGAAATAAAGATTCATTATTAAAAGCAAAAGAAATTGTGTTTGGGAATGGCAATAAGCAGCCAAGATTAAGTACACAATTGTAAGGCCATGGCCAGGAAGCTCAGACTGTTAGAGCATCATCCCCAATATGCCAAGATTGTGGGTTCGATTTCCGGCCAGGGAACATATAAGAATTGACCAATAAATGTATAAACAAGTGGAACAACAGATCAATGTGTCTCTCTCAAATCAGTAAGTTAAAAAAACACAGTTCTAGGAGATTGCAGTCTAATGAGTAAGATAGACATAGATAAATCTTTTTTTAATAAATGTCAGGAGAAAGATATAAAAGTAAAATGGGGCTTTGTGATAAATAGCAAGTGAGCCACTTAATGTAACTATTGTAGAAAGACTTAAATAACAGTATTTGAGCACAATTTTGAAGGATGGGTCAAATTTTGAAAGCCTACAGTAAAGCATTAGTGATATTAGTGGCAATATTATATTTGAAGATTGGTCTGTTTAAATGAAGTATTATGAGTTTCCTAGGTTATTGTGAGATTCAGTTTTGCCTTTATGTATTTAGTGTATTTCTATTCTGAACATGTAGCTTCTGTATTCTTTATGGGCTTTTCTGTCCAACATTTCCTTCAGATATTATGAAAAACTTCAATATGCAGAAAAGTTTCTTTCATTAACATTGTAGCATATTTGTATATGTAGAGTACTGTTTGTAAGATATCTATATATCCTTTATCCATCAATGAAACTAAAATTTTTTGCCTTTTTAACTTTTGAAATAATTATAAATTAACAGGATTTAGTTACAAAAAAAATTGTACAGGGTGATCTTGGATACCTTACATTCAGTTTCTCCTAATGGTAACATCTCAGGTAACTATAGTGTACTGTCAAAACCAGGAAATGGAAGATTTATTCAGATTCACCAGTTTTACATGCACTTATTTGTGTGTGTGTATGTGTATATGCGGAAATATAGTTCAGTGATATCGTACCATTTTAGCTTAGTAAATCACCACAACCAAAGTATTGAGCTACACCAGTACTACAAGTTTCCCTAGCACTACATCTGATGCACAGCTTGCTCACCTCCATTCTTAACCCGTAGCAAGTGTTAATCTGATTTTTATCTGTGCTTTGTTACTTCGAAATGGAATAATGAAGTATGTAACCATTTGAGATTGGCTTTTTTTCAATCAGTATAATGCTCTTGAAATTTTGGATCCATTTCAAAGTAAATAATAAACATCAGCATACTTCTCCCTACTTCAGCATATTTAGTATTAGTAAGAGTTCAATATTTAAGTTCGTTTTTGCGGCAAAGTTTACATATAATGAAATGCCAAATCTTATTGTCTTTAGAGTGTTAATCAAAGAATAGAAAAAGTAGCTTTTTATAAGAAAATAAGTTTTACTATAGTTGAAGGTGTCTGTATGATTCTACTCATTAATATTATGCAAATCAAGTATAGTTTGAAATTACTTAGTACTAACAAAATATTGATAGCAATTTTGCTGTTCTTTAACGATGCAGGAAAGATTATATATGTTAGCTTTAAACGTAATGGTCACTACAAAGCTTATTTCATCAGGAAACTTATGCTAAAGTGATGGCAAATGACAAAGATTTGTTATCTGAAGGATGAGCTTTAGAATTCTTGTGCTCTGGGAAGGAGCTTTGAAATATAAGACCTAGCTTTATCATTTTACTACTGGCACTTCTTAAATTCCCCATGTGCTTTTCTTATAAACCATGTATAATCATGTTTTGGATCCCAGAGTACAGTTTAGAACCTGCTCCTTGTTATTAAAGTTTTAGGCTTTCAGTTTTATTTTACATGGTTTTACTTGTGTAGTTAATTTAGAACTAATTTTAAGTATACTTTTTCCCTTCAAGGAGATGAAGCCTTATCTAAATCAGTGCCTGTCACAGTGGATGATGATGATGATGACAATGATCCTGAGAATAGGTATGGTTCCATCTGTAAGGACTTTAAAAAGGTTATAACACACCCTAGGCGTGGGCGTAAACAGCAACAGAAGTGCAAGCTGGTTGTCAAAACCGGGAGTGACTGCTTTAGAAAGACTCGCTCACAGTCTTCCTGCAAGTTTGAAAGAAAGGCCAGAAAATGGGCTAAAACTCAGAAACCTTAAGAGAAAGTAAATATATTAACACACCTAGCATAGGGTGTGTTATAAATACAGTACTGTCAATTTCATGTTTTCATGTAAACTGTGCTAATTTTTTAGAATACTTTAATTTGGACAGATTAATTTCTTGATGAAAGTAAATCATGTTGGTAACAACAGACATCTTTTTCCTTGATATTTGGTTATTGTTCTTAATTGTCACTCAGTATGGTGGTCCCATTTATTAAAACCTGTTCAAAGTGAAAAAAAGGAGATTGCTCAGATATTTAAGATAAATAAATCACTATTAGAATCAATTTACAAAGTGTCCAGTCTGCTGAGATTTTTAAGTATTTTTAAAAATAAAAGAAATAGACAGCATGATACTGTTAACTTTAGTAAGACTTAACCAATACTTGAGGTGTAAACAGTGTAGCTTGTACAGATATATTTAAGTAAGGGACAGCTGGGAGAGGAAAAGCATGCAACACAATAGAGAATAAACTATAAAGAATATAACCATAATTTTTAAGATGTCATTTCAAACCTTTCCCTGTACTGTAGTGTTCCCCACACTCATAATCTTCAACCAAGTGTGGTGTGGTGGGTGGAATTTTGGAGCAATGGGTGTAGGAATATCTGACTTCTCATTGTAACTTTTATAATAACTGTCTCTGTAAACTTGGGCAGGTGACTTAACTACTTTGCCAAAATTTTTTGATCCTTAAAAGGAAAGTGCTGGATGAAGTTTTCTCTGATTAATTCTAGCTCCAAAAATCCGTGATAGACTTGATGAGTTTTACTGAAGAGCACCAATTAACCATTCATTTATTCCTAATAATAAGCTTTAATATTAATAAAATATGAAAATATACATGTAATTTTTGTGTCACAATTTTGTAAGGAATTAACTTGGAGCTAGTAAATGCTGTGGAGAAAGCTATTATTATTGCTCTGTTTTTTTATCTTGCTAATGCTGATAGATTTTCCTGTTTCATAGATCAGCGTTCTCCTAATTAATCGGAGAACATTTTTATTAAGGTGAATGAACAGTTTTATTTTGCACTCTGAGTAGAGCTTAGTCATGGATACAAAAACAGATGCTGCTTGCCGACTTATTTTTTGATTAAAAATACATATTCAGTTATTTTATGGAATAGAGGTACAGTCCAGAATGGAATGGTAAGGACATACATTTTATTTATCGAGGATTTTATGCTATATGATCACAGAGAGATTATGAACACATTTCAGAATTAATTGTCTTTTAAAATGTTTTAGTTCCTCATGATTTATTTATGTTATTTGTTTCCCTGTAACATATGAGCTCTCTAATGTTATTGAAAGGCTAACAATGGTTAAAACATGCTATATTCTAATTTAACTGTGGACGATGAACTTTAATTTCATATTTAGCCACCAAATGAGAGTGTCATTAAGGTTTGATCATTTTATATTTGTGTTAGAGCTTATCAAAATTAAGCATCATTTCCATCTTTTAAGTTGCTTTATTATATCTCTCTCTAACTGGGAAGTATTTTATTGGAAGGTATCCATAATTCTATCTCATTTTTATGATTAAAAATAAAACTCTTGACTACTTTTCAGAAGAATTTAATTTTATCTTGAGCATGATTTTCTTTACATTCAGATTAATGTGCTTTTATAATATCTACCTGCAATTTTCAATTGGTGTGCCACAAGAATTTTTAAAACTTGCAAGACCTGACTATTTAGTCAGGGGCACTGACCTCTTTTCCCTTAGATTGTCAGATTAAAAGATGACAACAATCACTACAATAGCCATCTATTATGCATGAGTCAAAATTATACCTATTTTTTGTCAGGTCAGCAAAAAACATATTTTTTAGTGTGCCGCAGAATTTTAGAAATTAGTTTATGTGTGCCATGAGATGAACAAGGTTGAAAATCTCTCTCTCTCTCTCTCTCTCTCTCTCACACACACACACACACACACACAATTAATAACTTGTTTCATATACAGTATACCAAAGAGGTATCTATGACCCATGTGTTATCTAATGATGGGGATACAAATACCTTCTTGAACTATTTCAGTGTAGGTGATGTATTTGAGCATTTTGAATATGCGTTAAGGAGCTTTTAGAGATTTGCAGATTATGATTAAGTCTTAGAATTATGTTTACCAATCATATATTTTTGAGTAAGGATGTATTATGGTAGCTAACATGTACTTGTATGTAACTTTGTACACAGTTGTATAATTGCATCTAAATTGTGTGTAAATTTCATATGATTTGCTTTAGCAGTATTGTAATACATTTTCAGTGTTGATGTTATGGAGTGGTAAATAGTGTATTCATGCAAATGCTTAACTAATTGGGTGCAATAAATTTCTGTAAAACTTTTTTCTTGTTCAATCATTTGACTTTAATTATGATGCATCTTTTCACGGGACTTAAAAGAAAGAATTGAGATATTTAGGCTATCTTGTAGCCAAAGGAATTTTGATATTTCTGAAATTGAGGGAGTAAATACTTTATAATTCCCAAAACATTTATTATATTTAACATATACTTTTATATGATGTATATACTTATATATTTCTGTGAAAGTTTTAAAGCAGATTTTACTGTTGTTATTTTTAATATTTTAAATGTATGATATCTTCTGAGATCATTAAAAAAGACTTAGCCACGTCCTGAATATTTTAGTAGGTGTGAACAAATAAGTTACTGTTATTTTAACATACTATTATGTAGCATCATTCATATTTAATAGTGAATGTATGCTATTATGAGATAGAATGGTCTAACTTGTAAATTTCTGTAGAATTGCATTTATTTAACAATGACAAAATATTATAGATTGATTGACAGTTTAACTTTCATTACTTTTTGGTTGAGACTTTTAAAAAATAACATAGTAGACTGACTTTATCTTTTGAATTTTCCATAACTGAGTACCTACTTCATATTTTATAGCTTAGTCTTTATGTACTTTTTGGAAGGGAGAATAATTAATACCAGTTTGTCAAGCTGTTTAAATTATACACATAATTTTATAATTATTTGAATGTGCCATTATTTTAATGTTGCCTTTTGATTACCTGTTAATTGTGCTTTACATTGGTTCTTTCATTAAAAAGATATTTATTCACAGAGGCTTTTTTTTAACTATAAAATTGATACAAGTAAATCTTTGCAGTTACAGTTAGGCTGGCATTGAAAATGCATTATGATTTTTTATTGTTTTAAATATAAATTGTATTTTGACTGAAATTTCTAATAATGTTCTATATTTTAATTCTGTCACTTTCAATGAACCTTAGTGACAAGATGATATTGTGTTCAAGTTTAACAGTATTAGTGTTGAGGGTCATTAAGCCAAGCTTTGTCTTCAGAGGTTGCATACTAAAACAATCACTTAACAGTCCATTCCTTCGAAAAAGTAATTGTTTTTGTTATATTCTTTATTTGTATTTTTTACAGGGTGTGAAAAATACTTAAAATTGAGCTTTTAAGAGGGAAAACACTTTGCTAGATTTTTTTCTAAATAAGCATTCTCTCTTTTTTTAATGTCAATTTTGATGAAAAACTGAGATTTTTATATGGATACCCCTCTCTGCCACACATGCACGTTACTTTCTGTATAGTTGAAAGATGCTTAATTGGGTCTAGTAATACTCCATAGTTTTTCTTACAGTTTCTCTTTCAGTAGGGCTAGATATTTTTTTTAGTAGAAGTGAAATTTGATGTGGAGATTGCTTAAAGAAATTGCCCTTTCTTAATAGAAGTTTTACTTAATTATAGTGGGACTACTTTCCTTTTCAAATTGGAAAATATGCTAATGTTTGTTTTTTCCCTACTAGCTTGGTGTATGTTTTCCGATGATGAAGTTTGTACTTTTAATCTAGTGTATTTTGGAAACTGATTAATGATTCTTGGATGTTGTTCATATAATGAAAATATTTATTGACTGTACCTGATTTCAACAATGATTAATGGCACAAGTGTCTCTCAAGTCCTTTCAACATATGGCTTACACTTGATTTCCATTTTAAACTTTCCTTGTCCACATGTCCATCTTCTATACCTGTCTTTATCTGTTTTCTGTACTAATTTGTTAAATGTGGAATCATTTTTTTTCTGTTAAAGTCATTTTTTTATGGTTGTCCTATGTGGTTAGCAAAATTGCTTTCGTTTTTTATGTGTTTAAAAGACAAGAGGTAGCCCACGCTGGTGTAGCTCAGTGGATTGAGTGTAGCCATGCTAAGCAAAGGGTCATCTCATCGGTTTGATTCCCAGTCAGGGCACATGCCTGGGTTGTGGGCCAGGTCCCCAGGAGGGAGCGCAAGAGGCAACCACACATTGATATTTCTCTCTTCTTTCTCTCTCCCTTGCCATCTCTCTACAAATAAATAAAATCTTTTTTTTTAAGTCAAAGTTAGCATTTTATTCATTTTATTTTTTAATTTATTTTTTTAACTTTATTGTTGTTCAAGTACAGTTATGTCCATTTTTCCCCTACTACTCACCCCCACCCCACAAAGGTAGCATTTTAAATGAAGTAATTTGCTTTTATATTTAAGTAAGGGTTTTAAATGGCTATTTTAAGGTGATTCTTTCTCAATTTAGTCTGTCTTTATAGAACAGGTAAGTATTTTAAGTCATTTAAGTACAGGGTCTGGCAGAAGTAAGGCCTGTTTGAGTGTGGTTGGTAGGGAAGTAATAGGGGTGTAATGATTTATAGTTTTCATTTGAACATTTCACTCAAAATGTCATATGGCATGCTTGAGTGTGATATTGTTATGTTACAGAATTATATGCTTATTTTGTAATAAAAGATTTTGTAATAAAAGGTGTGTTATTTCTGCCAGACACTGTATAACAGGTGTCTAGCCAGTAGATAAGATATATTTGTAGATAACTAAATTGTTTGAAGTTGCCACCAGCTTTCTTTGTGCTACAGTTCTCCACAAGGAAGGGAATATGCTCAGTAGTGGTGATTTCTCTGCTTAATATTTAAACATTATAACCAGCCTTCCTTTCATATCTCTATTCTTTGGTGATATTCAGATTTTCAGAAAATGAAATAGCCCCAACCAAGAGTTTGGAATTTCAGCTGTTAGCAAAAATAATTCATTTTTCTCAATTCTTATATGCCTCCTTGTCTTTAACTTTGAAATTTTTAAATAGAATTGACACAAGTAAATCTTTTTACTTTTTAAGTATAAAAATTAAACTAATTTGGGGAAGTTAAGAATAGTATAGGAAATGGAGAAGCCAAATGACTCATATGTACAACTCATGGACATGAACTAAGGTGGGGGAAGCTGGAGGGAGGGCGGGGGTGCGGTAGAGATAAAGGAGGAAAATTGGGGAAACTAATGGCATACTCAATAAAATGTACTTCAAAAATTAAACTAGTTCTTTAATATGATCAAGTTCACTAAATATACGTCAGTGTTAGTAAATTATTTCTTCTTAAAATTTTAAACTAGCTCAGATTTTTTCATAAAATCAAGGATACACATTTTGTAATTTAATGTAAATTGGTAATAAAATATATATTTTTAATACCATACAGTTTTTATGTTTACATTTGTATGCATTTTTTAAAAAGTCCTTTGATATTAATTGTCCTGGTATCCTCGCTAAAAAGTCAACACTGCTGTTTTTCCTCAACTGCAAACATTGCAGGACATGTGAATGCTAAAGTTTCAAATTGTTATTTAGCTTTCGAATTATTTAGTGACTTCATTATTATCTCACAGATTCCACCATGTTGAGTTACAGATTATTATGCCTTAGTCATTTTTTAAAAGATTTTATTTATTTATTTATTTATTTATTTATTTATTTAGAGGCAGGGAGAGAAACATCAATATGTGTTTGCCTTTCATGCATCCGCACACTGGGCACCTGGCCTGCATCCCAGGCTGGTGCCCTGACTGAAAATCAAACTGGTGACTCTCTGGTTCGCAGGCCATCATCACTCAATTCACTGAGCCACACCAGCCAGGGCCATATTTTTTATAGGAATGTTCATAATCAACATACTCATTGTGAAATAAAAAGTTAAAAAAATACACTCTGACCTGTGTGGTTCAGTCGGTTGGCTGTTGTTCCACAAAGTGAAAGAGTTACAGGCTTGATTCCTCATCAGGGCACATGCCTAGGGTGTGGACCTGGTCCCTGGTCAGGGTGTGTGCAAGAGGCAAGCTATTGATGTTTCTCTCCCTTTCTATTTCCCTTCCCTTCTTTGTAAACATAAATAAATAAAACCTTTTAAAAAAGTTAAGAAACACTAATATAGATTTTGACAATGAGGAATTCCATAGTAATAGTGAGAAATTTTTATTTTTATTTCTGATAACATTTGGTAAAACAAAGTCTCAAGCTCTACTAGGTCTATTTATGTTCACCATCACCCTGTTCTCACAAAAAAATATCCAACATTATTTGGCTGTAGTCATTTAACTTGTTTTCCATGTCAGCCTTTTAAATATATTGTTATGTTTTATCACCACATAGATAGTTGTTTTGTAACTCTAAAGGGCATGTATTTAAACCTATAATCATATTCAGAATTATCTCTTAACTAATTCTGTTATATTGTGCACTAAATGTAAAAACCCAATTTTTAAAATTTTTCTAAAATATGTTTGGATTGATTTACAGTATATTGGCTTTCTAAAAATGTGTTTTTATTTAGCAGTTTCTTTCAACCTGTTTTTATAACCTCTTAAAGGTAAAACAGTAGATTGTAGAATATGTGTTATAAATGTCCTGTCCACTCATTTTAGAGATGGACCATACTAAAGTAATGATGTTTTAGAACACACCTTTTAAAAAATCTTTCAGAATTAAAGTTTGAAGTAGTTCATTTGTGAGTGCATAGATTAGAAATCAGTGAAATATAGGTGTCTTTAAGAATGTGCCTATAATGTATTTCCCCAAGCACTCATTTGGACAGAAGTAGTGAATAAGTACAGAACACAGCAGTGGCATAGTCAAATTAGTAACAGATTAGGACTTGGGATTTTAGGTGCTACTCTGGTTCTACTAACTAGCTTTGTTTCTCTGGCCAAGTCATTTCCCCTCACTTAGCCTGTTTCTTCATCTGTAAAATGACAGAATTGGACTCTAAGATTTCCTTCTTCTAGGTGTAACAAGCTTTTCTAATGGCTATTTCTCTAAAGCTCCCTGGTGTAAGCAACCCTTGTCCTGATCATTCCTTTTTAAGAAACTCAACATTTTAAATTACTGATCTACCTACCAGTAAGAGACTGTTTACTTTATTTTCCTGTTTGAGTGCTTAAACAACAGACATTACTCATTTCATTTCTAGACAGGGTCAGAATTACTGAAGGCTTTTTTGTCTTTCTTTTTTTTCTGATATCTTGTTTGTGTTTGCATTATCAGGCCCATTGCTTATTTTACTTTTGCTTTCCTTTAGTAGGTGAAGGTGTAAGGTATAATAAGGCATTATCTTGATATTTACTGTGTGATTGAGACAACTTAGCTTGTTTGGTTTTGGAATTCTATTTATTCTCTCATGCACCAGTTCCCATCATCGTTTGTTTGTGGGTTTTTATCCTCCCTCCCGTATTGTTTTGCTTTCTCCCCCTCTCCCTTCCCTCCCTTTCAGGAAAATGGAGGAGTGGCTCCATTACTTCCAGCTCTGCCCAGGTTTTCCACCCCAAGAGTGGCACAGCCTGTGCCTCTAGTGCTTCTGATAGAGTCATGACTGCTTTGGATACTACACCTGCCCCAAGACGTAATATTGAGATTTCCGGGGCAGTACTTTGTTGCCTGGATGATTTTTCTCAGAAACGTCCTGGAAGCCTCAAGAAAGGAAACTTCAGAGCAAACAGAATCAACTAGGGATCATGACTATACATCCATCACATGCATACCAGCACAGGTCCAGCCAAGGCCTCCAAAAATGATGCTTTGCCAGCCTCAGCTGGTTCTCAAGTGATGATGTCCTTGAAGTCTGTGGCCCGTGACTCAAGAGTTAAGGTAGTGGAGTTTCCCTTAAAGCATCTCACAGAAGTCTTTGTAGATGGGACACGTCTCACCTCAACATGTTTGCTGACTACTGAGGGTGAAGGTCAGCATCAGCCCTTAGGTCCTTATACTTAAGTTCTAATTTTGAGGTGTAGATTATGTGATGCTCTAGGTTTATGATACAGTGGGTCTTTGACATAGTGGACTTAAGTCACCAGTCATAATTTATGTGAGCTGATTTAGCTTTATTATCCTTTTTACTGCTTAATACACATCGCTATACATGAGGTTTCCCCTTTGGTGAAAAGGTGTTAAGAGGGCAAATCTAAAACATCTTAAAGAGGTACCTGTATTTTGCTGTGTATAATACACACTCATGTTTTTGGCCCAGACTTTCCGGGAAAAAATCATTCCTTTTAATTTTGAAATTGGATTATTTATTTATTTATATTTAGAGACAAAACTGATTGTCATATTCTAGGGTATTTTGCAAACGTATATCATTTTTGCTTTCTAGAGTTATACTTTTAAAGCATAAAATAAAAGAATCAAAACATTTACATAGATACGGAATTAGTACTACCCATGTATAATGCACATCCTTATTGTTCCCTCAAAAATCTGGACAAAAAGTTCACATCATACATGGCAAAATACAGTAAATTTTAGGGAGTCTCCATTACTCTGTGTATAACTTTCAGTTTGGAGAAAAATGATGATTCTCTGAATGTATGATTTTGTTTCTGTTTCTAAAGTCGCTTTGATTGTTCTATGTATTATGATCTTACTCAAGGTTTTTGATAAATTGTATAATTCTTCCATGTGTGGATCTCATTTCATTCTCCATGATTTATTAGTTGATGTAGAATTGTATCTTATTATCTCATGTATATCATATTTCTTAGTTGATGACAGTCGAGCACATGAGTATGATTTAGTTAAGTTCATATATTTTGACCTCCTATTTAGTAGACATATTCTTAGGAGTCTAGAATTTGAAAGGAGAAAAATTATGTGGTTTCTTACAATTAACAACCAAGTCTTTATAGGTAATATGGCATTTGAAACTTTTTTGAACCTTTAAATACAAACTGAAGTCAGGTGATTGAACTAACCTGTAGAGTAACTTAATTAATAATTGTACTTTTGTTGGCTATTATTGTACCACCCAAATAGTGGTATAATATCCTGTAACTGCAAGTAAAATATGCTTTAGTAATTTGTAATTTAGTACCTGATGCTTTAAACTGCACACATGCATGCTAGCACACTTCTATTTATCCCAAAACAGTGGTTTTACCAAAATTGGCTGAAGAAAGGTTTTTCTTATCTATGGGAAATGACAATGTGATTTGTATTAAAGATGGTTTTAGAGAGTTTTTTCAGAAACATGTTTTCATTAAATTTAAAGAACCCCCTTCATTCTTTTTATTTTTAATTTTTAATTATTTTATTTTTAAAGGTTTTATTTTATTTATTTTTAGAGAGAGGGGAAGGGAAAGAGAAAGAGAGAGAGAAACATCAATGTGTGATTGCCTCTCACGCACCCCCTATTGGGGACCTGGCCCACAACCCAGGCATGTGCCCTGACTGGGAATCGAACCAACGACCCTTTGCTTCACAGCCCGTGCTCAATCCACTGAGCTGCACCAGCCAGGGCAGAACCCCCCTTTATTCTGAAACTATTTCCTAATTTGTATAGGATATGTTGAAATAATTCTTTACTTTATAAAATGATGAAAGTAAATGATATTTGGATTTAAAGTTTCTTTTGGTAAAATGAAAAGTTGGCGATCTTATATCAGTCCACATTTTTAAAATTTATTTTCTGCAATTCAAGTCAGAAAACCCTGAATTTTGAAGTTTAAGTACAACATTTTATACCTACCGTGTAGTACAATTTAAACTAGAATGATCTACTCTCCTCTTTATTAAAGTGTAAATCATGGCTGAAAATTTCAGAAAGGTAAACTCATCTATAGTTCCTGTTAACACTTGGTAACTCCATATTGTCTTAATATTTCTGATTCCTCTGTTAAGAAAGGGGCTACCAGGCCCTGGCTGGTGTACCTTAGTGGATTGAGCACCAGCCTGTGAACCAAAGCACTGCCAGTTCGATTCCCAGTCAGGGCACATGCCTGGGTTGCAGGCCATGTCCCTAGTAGGGGGTGTACTAGAGGTAACCATACATTGATGTTTCTCTCCCACTCTTTCTCCACCTCTCTCTAAAAGGAAATGAACAAAACGTTTAGAAAAAAAAGAAAAAAAGAAAGGGGATACCAAAAGACCATATAGTAAGGATTTGAAGAAGTGATTACCTGTTTTGATTCTCTCTATTTAGGTACCTTTGCTATACATCTTTGAATGTAAATAACAATGTACATCCTATTTTCTATGCAAAACCAAGAAGATATTAACATGCATTAACATCTCCTACTGTTAAATTAATTCTTGACTGACATTTGAATGCATGTTCAAAATTACAGAGGAGTTTCAAGTCCAAAAATAAGAAAAGTTCCATAATTCCAGCTGCAAATTTTTGACTGAGCTAGAGAGTTGGTCAGACTGCAGAGTAGATATTTATCCAATAAAGTTTAGTTTATGGAAAACTGAGAACCATGCCATCTTCCTCTTGAACCTTTCTGTGAGTTGTTCCTTTGTTTTTGTAATTTATGAATTTATATCTAAAGGACATCTAGGTTCAACACACCTTGTCTTGCACAAAAGTTGCATGACTGCTTTTATATTAAATATATCTTTCTTTAGTGCAAACATGGACATTTATTAGGAATATATTTTTTAAACATAAGATGGCATTAAATAAGTACTTTCTTATACTTTTGGCAGTTAAGTTTTAGTTAGTATATTGTTCTTTGAGGAACATCTTGAGAAATATGAATACGGGTACTGCTGTTGCCCTGTCTGCCTTTTTTGAAAGTGAAAACTCGTTTATTATAATTTTTGTTCTTTCACTGTGTGTGTAATTAATAGCACTCATATTCCTTCTCTGCCCTAGTTTTAATATTATTAGGGCTTTCTGATTGCTTCAGTACTTAATATTTAGTGTGTGCTTTCATTTGTTTAATAGAATTTATGAAGTAAATTAATCTTTAAGGGCCAAAAATATTATCCTTCAGTTTGAGGCACTGTTTCATAATGAAGTAGTTTATTACACATTGATTTTCTAAGAATATGTTTTGCTGTTTCATAAATCTTCTCTCGGAGTTTTGTCTTGGAATGCCATTTGTGTGAATAAGTAAATTTACTATTGTGGGCCTATCTGATACTGTAGTTATTGGCTAATGGCAGCGGAGCAAGTATAGGCTAGAAGGTTAACAGTTATGAAGTTGACATTGGTCAAAACAGTTAGTGGAGATGTTCTTCTGAATTTCCAGTATATTGCAGAAATACTTCAAATTTTGAAAATATCAGTGCTAAGAGCATTTTCAAAAGTTTTGGTTTTAGCTTAGGTTAAAACATGGTTTTGGTAATCTTTTATTTATAATATAAAATTTGTCTATTTTTAAACATAATATTTTCTTTTTATTTTAATTTGTCACGGTTCATCTCCAAATAAAATTTTTTATTGTCTTTTTATTCTCAAGAATTGCCAAGAAGATGCTTTTGGAAGAAATTAAAGCCAATCTTTCTTCTGAAGATGATGGATCTTCAGATGATGAACCAGAAGAAGGGAAAAAAAGAATTGGAAAACATAATGAAGTAAACCCAGGAGATGAGGGTGAGCACCCCAATGAAAAGTATAGGATGTCATAATGTGATTGTTTGACCAGTTCAGTCTTTGAACACTATGTGGCCATAGCATTTCTTAATCCATGCATTCAAAGTTTATTAAAATGTTTAAAACTTTATTTACTACCTTTAGTTTTTATATGTATGTAATAATAATTGTGTATGTTTTGTCATTTACTGTCAATAAGCCTATGAATTTTAAAGCAAGGTGTTTTTACCTTTCAAAAATCTAAAGTGTGTGATCCCTGGCCGGGTAGCTCACTTGCAGATTTTATCCCCGGTCCAGGTATTTACAAGGTGCAGCCAGTGAGTGCATCAGTAAGTGGAACAACAAGTGGGCGTTTCTCTCTTTCTCTCTCCCTGTCTTTCATTCTTCCTCCTTTCCTCCTTCTCTTTTTCTCTTTCCCTACTTCCTCTCTCTAAAATCAATAAATAAAATTAAGAAGATTTCTTTTTAAAAATCTATAATATGTATTGATGATATTTAATCAATACTTAATAATAGTAATAGATCAGGTCTAATGTTTGAAATTATCTGATCTCACCAGTGATACCCAGGTAAGTGTACAACTCTGATCTTTTCCATAAATCATGATAATTGTCAGCAAGCAATAGTTTCATAAAATATTTTAAAAGATAAAAGTTTGAAGGTTTTACTGATTTATTTTCTTCATTTAGAAGTGAAAAATCAAGTAAATTCTGAATCAGATTCAGATTCTGAAGAATCTAAGAAACCAAGATACAGACATAGACTTTTGAGGCACAAACTGACTGTGAGTGATGGAGAATCTGGAGATGAAAAAAAGACGAAGCCTAAAGAGCATAAAGAAGCCAAAGGCAGGATTAGAAGGAAGGGTAAGACATTTTAATTTTGATTGTAAGGAACTTACTGGTTTTATAAAGTAATTACAGTAATGCAATTAAAGTATATCATCTCCAACAATTGACTACCTGTATTAAATGAGTGTCAGCATAGTGGCAACAGGTATCCTCTTACATGAGAGTGAAATAAAGAATGTAGACTGGGAGGAGAACCTAGAAACTTAAGAGATGATGCATATAATATTTTTAACCTTTAGTAGCCATACATTTACTTTGAAAAGATAAATACATATGACAACAAATAAAATATATTTAAAGGCTATGTAGAAAATATAGGATTGCCTATAACTGCAGGAAGAAATAATGCTTTCCTAAGAAAAGATAGAAGATGCAGTTAGTTTGGGTAAATTTATGCAAGCTTATATGTAAAACTTACATGTAGTCATGTTAAATTTGTATTACATTAAAAAATCTGAATCCTTCTGCATTGAGGGCTTACATATTTTAAAAGTATCTCTTACATGATTCTGGTTGGTAGCCAGGTTTGGCAGTCATTGGTTTAGTATGAATTATTGACATTAATATTATAAGAAATTAGAGCACCATGAAAGATGTCTTGTACAACAGAAGTATTGTATAGTGTGGCACAAAGGAGGGTTTCTTCAGCTTCTTGCAGGGTGGAGGTTATCCCCAGAAAAGACTTCATAAAGATGAGGAGGTTCACCTAAGATACCAAGTTATAAATGGGGAGCAGGTAGATGTGTGGTCAAGATTTCTAATACAAGCGGGGGCAAAATGTTAAAAGCTTGTGCAAAGTGTTTGGTAAATGGTGGAGGGGATGCAGTTAATATGGTGGGGCAGGACAATAAGAGGGAGTAGAGAGAGGAAGAATAGAAGATGAGACTGGGCCAATACCACAGACTAGATCCTGAAGACCTTGTAAGCCTGTGTTTTCTTGTACCAGAGCATTCAGCAGTGGACCCATAGGTACATGAGGCTGTAGAATAAAACAAACATGGGACACCTGTTTGGTTTGTTCTTTTTACTTGAGAGTTGGGGGAAGAACATTCTTATATTGAATAACCATATGTATATTGAACAATTAACTGTTTCAATATATAAGAATTTTGGCTAACAAAAAGTTAAAGAGAAAGTTTTTTTTGCTTTTTAGGGGCACATTGTGAAGACTACTACCCACCTCTTAGGCCAGATGAACTCTTCTTTGCCACTAGGAATAGGAAAGCAGTTTTAGAAGTGACTGAGAAGTATAATAGGCTATACAGGCTGAAGAGCCATTGAAAGGACTTTAACGATTTTTTAAATTTAAACAAGTATGTCATTAGTTTTTATATCATAGCTGTGTTGAGATATAATTTACCAACAGTACAATTTACTTATTTATAGTTTTACAGTGTATAATTTAGTTACTTTTAGTATATTAGAGAGGAGTGCTAGCACTTAAAAATTTTTATTTGAGGCATTCTATATACTGCATTTTGCTATGTATAATGTGCTCCCATCATAGTGCACACCCATGTTTTTGGTCCAGACTTTCAGGAAAAAATCTTTCATTTTAATTTATTACTTCAAAATTTTATTTATTTATAATTAGAAACAAAACCAATTATCATATTCGAGGGTATTATTTTGCATACAGATATCATTATTGTTTTCTAGATTTACCCTTTTAATGCATAAGTATAAACAAAATAATTAAAAACATTTCTGTAGATAGGTTTCTGTAGTAATTAGTGCTACTCACATATAATGCACATCCTTATTTTTCCCTCAAAAATTTGGACAAAAAGTACTCACTATGGCAAAATATGGTATGCAGAAACTGCACATTTCATAAATTGACAGCTTGAACACATTTGGCACCTAGATAAAGGCACAGAGGACATTCATTACTCAAGAATTACAACCTCAGCACAACCCACTGAAGGATGTAAGAAGATCAGATTAGTTGCTTGGTATTCCTTGGGAGTGAAGGCTTGGAATCTGTTTGGGGAGGGATGTTGCTATAGTTTATGCCAAGTGAGGAAGAAGAAGAAGACTTGAGTTATAGAGGAGGTTGAATTGTTATTACCTGATATTAAAAGTAAAAGTCTAAGATGACTGTTAGGTCTTTGAGATTGTCATGGTATGTTTTTAAAACCTCAAAAATAGTTGAGATTGCATAGTGGATCTCTGTAATGTGCAAATGGAGGGCTAAGCAAAAAATCTTGGAATGCTGAACATGTAAAGGTCTTTGAGCAGTAGTTACCCATTACAGAAGCAAAGGATGAGGTAGGTCCCCCTCAACATATATAGATATTTAATGTGTCATGAACATTTCCATGTTAATAAATAAATAATAGTACATCATTTTGTGAATCCTTATCTCATAAATTTCTTTGCAGCAAGTTATATAACAACATGAATTCCTTTGCATCTTAAAAGGAGAATTACTGATTTTTGCCTCAGAGGTTCAGCTTAGGATAGAGTCCTTTAGTGGGCACAATTACATTTGAAATGCTGTATTAAAACCCAGCTTTTCTATGACCTATGTTTTCACTGTCTTCTGTGGGTAATTTATTAGCCTAGTGGTGTGTGTGTGTGTGTGTGTGTGTGTGTGTGTGTGTGTGTAAGAGGGAGAGAATTAAAATCCCATCATTTGTGTTTTCAATTTATATTATGATTGTAGTGATTGATACTGTGTTTGAAATTGAATGATTTTCCAAGTTTTGCACACTCTTGTGTCCCTCTATTGTCTAGAAACTTCAGTTGGGCGATAAGGAGAATTTAAAAGACAATAGCTTACTTATTAAATCAAGTACAACATAGAAAATTTAATTTTCACCTAAATTTGCAAAAGTTCTATAAGCTATTTTGGTGATAATGTTAAAAATGTAATAATTGCCTTTATATTAAATTATATTAATGCTATTTTTCTCAAGTGGTACTTAGTCGTATACAGAGACAGATAAAGCAAATTAAATTCTAAACAATAAGATTTAGGAGAAAGGATATGGGTGTTCATTCAACAGTTCTCTCAAATTCTTGGTAGCTTTGAAAGTTTCAAAATAATGTTTGATGAGAACTTGATAGTAGGTTTAAAATTATACTTAATCTCAAAATTGGGTTTGCATGCATGTGGACACATGTTCTCCCAAAATTCCCAGTTGCTTAGTAGGTCTTTTTGTTTTTTGGGGGGGGCGTTGTTTTTTTTTATTGTGGTAAAATATTCATAACAAAATTTTAACAATTTTAATCCTTTTAAATATAAAATTCAGTGGCATTAAATATATTCACATTGTTTCTAGAACTGTTTTATCACATGAAAACTATTTTCCTCTGCTCCCATAGCAATTCTTTATAATGTTTATGTTTGCCCATTTTTTTAGATAGAACAGAACTTTCATTTTGATCTCAGGTCATGGTAAATCTTTTCAAAAATTTTTATTTTGAGATACTTCTCAATTTACAGAGATGTTGCAAAAATGGTACAGCGTTCCCACATACATTTCAGTGAGCTTCTCTAACACCTTATATGTATTACATAGTTCAGCAATCAAAGACAAGAAATGAACAGTGAATGACACATTACTATTAACTAAACCCAGTGTTGGCAAATTACACCAGTAGGCTAAATGTGACCATCTGCCTGTTTTTATGAATAAAGTTGTATTGCCACACAGTCATACTTACTCACTGCTTTCGTGCATTTATAAAGGCAAAGTTGGGTAAAGATGAGTAGTTGAAACAGAGACCATGCAGCCTACAAAATGGAAAATATTTACCATCATACTTTTTACATAAAATGTTTTCTGACCTCTGAAGTAAAATATTGATCTTTGTCCACTAATGTCATTTTTGTGCTTCAAAATCCAATATAGGACTCCTCATTGCATTCAGGTGTAATGTCTCCAAACTGTGACAGTTCCTCTGTCTTTTCTTTCATGACCTTTACACATTTGAAGAATATCGATCAGTTATATTCTAGACTGTCTCTCTGTGTATATTTGTTTTATATCTTTCCATGATTAGATTGAGCTTATGCATTTTGTCATGAATACCACAAAAATGATATAGAATTCTCATTGTATCATACTGGGTATATGATGACAATGTCTTAGTACTGGTAATGTTAAACTTAATTACTTGGTTAAATTGTTGTCTGCTGTGTTTTTCCACTGTAAAAAATATTTTTCTATTGATATTTAATGAATATCTTATAGGGAAATACTTTGAAAATATGCAAATCTTCTGTTTCTCATATTAAACCTATTAATTTTAGCATCCTTCCTGCCTGGAGCAGTTATTACTGTGATGTTTGTCTAGTGGTGATTTTCTGTTTCTTTCATTTCTTCTACATTTCGTAATTTTAAGGAAAAGCTGTCTATTTTTCCCTATTTTTTTTATCCCATTACATATAGTGTTATGGACTTAACAGATACTTATTTTACTCTATGAGTTATAATCCAGTGGTTCATTTTGTTGCTCAGATTATTTCAGGTTTGGCTCCTGGGGAGGTCCTTCCAATTAGATCATGCGTCCTTTGAATGTGCCTCCATCACTTTCTGAACACTGCTTTACTTTCTGGCATCATATGATATTCCAGACTCGTCTTGTATTTTCCCTGCTTGGCTTCCTATAGCGAGAAAAAAATCACTTTTCTCCTGAGATTTTAGATGCCTGTGTCATAGTGACAATTTTGGTGAAGAAAAATAAATTTTGAAGAGAAAAAAATCAGGGATTTCCCTTATATTCTTGCTATATGAAAGGCTCAGCTCTATTTCCCAGTACTGTGGCTAGAAATGGGGTTCTCCCTGAGTTCTGCCATAAATGGCATTCTCTGTGTCATTTTGGAATTTAGCCTGCCTTCCTCTCTCAGAAGCAGGAAAGGAAAGAGGGAAAATATTATACTCAGCAGCCATCTCCCAAACCCCCAATTTTATAGGGATTATGATTCAAGTTTTTATTTCAGTCCCTAGTCTATCTGCTATTGTTTTCTTTTCAGAGTTCTTAGGTCATTTCTTTATGTATTCTATCCATAGTTTTTAGTTCATATAAATGACAGAAAGTCATTTATATCATCCTTACTCCATCATGACAGCCTATTTTACTTGTTTTGAATAACCAGAATTATTTTATTTTACTTCATTTACCTTTGATAATTATGGATATATCTATTTCATTGACAGGTAAATTCTTGTAAAATTCATACACAGTTAATACTTACTTCAATGTAGAACCATAGATTTATAATCATAGTTGGGGTACTTCTCAATTATTTTTATAAATACCATTTGAACCACATTTATTGCTCTAATCTGTATTATGTAGTACCCATTAATGTATATATTACAGACATTCTCATGGTGACCTAAGTTTTAATGGAAGTAAGTTCTGGACAGACTAAGTGAATTACATTTGTATTAGAAACTTTTAATAACTTTATATGTTTTCTTCTTAAAGTGAGCAGTGAAGAATCTGAAGATTCAGATTTTCTGGAATCAGGAGTTAGTGAAGAAGTTAGTGAATCTGAAGATGAACAAAGGCCCAGAACAAGGTAAGTATTATTTTGGTTTTTTTTTTCAAGAATTTTAAGAATTATTTTGAATAATCATGTTTAAATTATTTGTAGAAAGTTTGCTATTAGTAATAAATATTTAATATTTTGATTTGAACCTAATTCTTAAAATCATTCGTTCATTCATTCATTCATTCATTCATTTACTTATTTATTATTTCTTTTTAGAGAGAGGGGAAGGGAAGGAGAAAGAGAGGGAAAGAAACTACAATGTGTGGTTGCCTTTCACGCACCCCACACTGGGGACCTGGCCCGCAACCCAGGCATGTGCCCTGACTGGGAATCGAACCAGCAACCATTTGGTTCACAGGCTGGCACTCAATCCACTGAGCCACACCAGCCAGGGCTTAAAATTATTAGTTTTAAAAAATTATATATAAATATGTGCAATTGAATTATGTGTTTTAAATGAGATGAACTTTCAGTGTGCAAAAAACACTTTCCTGTTTTTAAAGATTTTATTTATTTATCTTTAGAGGGGAAGGGAAGGAGAGAGGGAGATAAATATCAATGTATGGTTGCCTCTTGTGCATTCCCTGCTGGGAACTGGCCTGCAACCCAGGCATGTGCCCTGACTGGGAATCGAACCGTGATCCTTTGGTTCACAGGCCCATGCTCAATCCACTGAGCTACACCAGCCAGGGCCAAAAACACTTTTATTAAATCCTCACCTGAGGATATGTTTATTGATTTTAGAGGGGGGTGTGGGAGAGAGAGAGAGAGGGAGAAACATTGTTGTGAGAGAGAAACATCAATTGGCTGCCTCCCATATGCACCCTGGTTGTTGTGGGGAAAAGTTATAGTGTAGTAGATAATAGACTCTAGACAAACTACCTCAGTCCAACTCCTGGCATTACTATTTTCTATTTGTAGGAAGGAATACCTTGTGCTTTAGTTTCCTCATCTGTAAAATGAGGGATTATAAAATAGTACTTACCTTACTGATTATTGTGGGCATTAAATGAGGTGGTTTTTTTAAAGGTCTTATAATAGTGCTTACTTGGCAAAGAGTAAGTGCTCCATGAATGCTATCTAGTGGTGTTACTAGTACTACTAGTGTTACAAGAATTAAGATGTATTTGTTCTCCTAATATATAAAGCCACTGATCTAAATTATAGTTACTTAAAATTTTGCTTTGTAGCATAGTGTTTTAGAATAGTACTAACCAATCTAAGAATTTTTAAATATCGTTCAGAGTAATGATCCTTCTATAATTTATTATATATTTATGGACAATCTGTGTATGTGTATGTCTACAGAGGGGTCTACATGTGTAAAAAATTTTTTTAAATATTTATTTATTTGTAGAGAGAGGGGAAGGGAAGGAGAAAGAGTGGGAGAGAAACATCAGTGTGTGGTTGCCTCTCATGTGTCCCCTACTGGGGACCTGGCCTGCAACCCAGGCATGTGCCCTGACTGGGAATCGAACCAGCGACCCTTTGCTTCACAGGCCCGTGTTCAATCCATTGAGCTAAACCAGCCAGGGCTGTAAAATTTTTAAGAAAGAATTTATTTGTTTATTTTTAGAGAGAGAGGAAGGGAAGGAGAAAGAGAGGGAGAAAAACACCACAGTGTGGTTGCCTCTTGTACGCCCCCCTACTGGGGACCTGGCCCACAACCCAGGCGTGTGCCCTGACTGGAAATTGAACTAGCAGCCCTTAGGTTCGCTCACTGGTGCTCAATCCACTGAGCCACACCAAGCAGGGCTGAAAGTTTTTTACTTTTTTTAAAATTTAAATATGGTGATAGTAAGAAGATAGTATCCAATTTTTTAATCTGCATTTTTTAGAAATACTGAATAATATTGAATAATACATATATGGCCCTTTATCCATCTTATTACTCATATATCAAATCTCTTCTGTGAATAACTTAGGATGTTGATCACTAGATAAGAACTGAGGGCTATCATTCTTGAACCTAGTGAAGTTATTTTGCTTTTTGTTTTGTTCTGTCATTTTCAGGAATGTATCCAAAGGTAAGCAGTTCTAAAATAATAGATAATTCATCAAAAGAAAGTCATCATGAAGTATTTTATTTTGCATTTTAAATGTTCCTTAGGTCTGCAAAGAAAGCAGAATTGGAAGAAAATCAGCGGAGTTATAAACAGAAGAAGAAAAGGCGACGCATTAAGGTTCAAGAAGATTCATCCAGTGAAAACAAGGTAATAATGACATTTACCATGTGTTTGAATTGTAACTGGTCCAGTAGACCATGTAAGTGTTATTACCTCTTCTGCATTGCATTTGTTTGTCGAATTTTATTGGTTTATGCCCTCCTTTTTATACTTTTGTAGAAGGATGGATATACAATATGCATAGATATGCAGAAGTATTAATTTTGACATCAATTTTTTGTTTCTTAACTAAATGTAATTGAAATTTTAAGCTATTATAATTTATTATTTCATGTTCTGAGGGGTATAGAATTGATGTGAGTTGTTTTATTTTTTAAAGACACAAAGTATTTTATCCTGAATAATTAATCTCAAAGAATAAATTTCTTCTAGTAATAAAGTTAGTCAGCCCTGGCTGGTGTGGCTCTGTGGCTTGAACGCTGTCCTGTGAGCCAAAAGGTCACAGGTTCATTTCCCAGTCGGGGCACATGCCTGGGTTGCAGGCCCATGTTTCTCCCTCCTTACCACTCTCTCTAAAAATAAACAAAATATTTGCCCTAGCTCGTGTAGCTCAGTGGATTGAGCGTGGGCCTGTGAACCAAAGGATCACGGTTCGATTCCCAGTCAGGGCACATGCCTGGGTTGCAGGCCAGTTCCGAGCTGGGGATGCACAAGAGGCAACCAAACATTCATATTTCTCTCCCTCTCTCCTTCCCTTCCCCGCTAAAGAAAAATAAAATAAAATCTTAAAAAACAAAAACAAAAAAAAATAAATAAACTTAGCCAAATTGAATTTCTTGTATGTAAATTGAATTATTTGAATTACAAGTTCTCTGTAATATGTTTATTATGTCAACAGTATTCTCTCTTGGGATGATTCTCTTTTTTTAAACAAACCCTTTTAACCATTTTTAAATGTACAATTCAGTGGCCTTAATTATGTTCAGAATTGCACACTCTGTACCTATTAAATAATAACTCCTCATTCCTGACTACCTCCAGCCCATCATAACTTCTGTTCTATTTTGTCTGTGAATTTACCTATTTTTAGGTAGCTCATATAAGTGTAGTCATATAATATTTGTCCTTTGGTGTCTGGTTTATGGTCATTGACATGATTTCAACGTTCATTCATGTTGTAGAATGTATCATAATTTCTTCTCTTTTTAAGGCTAGAAAATACTCCATTGTATGTATATGACACATTATGTTTGATGGGCATTTGGGTTGTGTCCATGTCTGTGTGTTTTGAATAATGCTTTTATTAATGTGGATTAATCAAAGTTGTGTTTGAATCTATGCTTTTGATTCTTTTTTAAAAAGATTTTATTTATTTAATTTTAGAGAGAGGGGAAGGGGAGGGAGAAGGAGAGGGAGAGCAACATCAATATGTGGTTGCCTCTTGCCTGCCCCCTACTGGGGACCTGGCCGAAACCCAGGCATGTGCCCTGACTGGGAAATGAACCAGCAGCCCTTAGGTTCACAGGCTGGTGCTCAGCCCACTGAGACACACCAGCCAGGGCTCATGCTTTTGATTCTTTTGACTGTAGTCAGAGAAGTGGAATGGCCAGGTAATGCGGTAATTATGTATTTAACTTTTTGAGGAACTGTCACAGTTTTCCTAATGCACGAGGCTTCAAATTTCTCTACGTCTTCACTTAGAGAAATAACAAGCCTCAGAGGCTTGTTATTTCTGTATTTTTTGTATTTTCTGTATTTTTTGAAAATAGCCATCATAATAGTATTTCATCTGTGGTTTTAACTTGAATTTTCCTAATGATAAGTGATGTTGAGTATTTCATCTGTGGTTTTAACTTGAATTTTCCTAATGATAAGTGATGTTGAGTATCTAGTCATGTGCTTAACATTTCTAGATCTTCCTTAGAGAAGAGTCTGCCAGTCCCTCGCCCCCTCTTTTGGAATTATTTGTGTTTTAATACTCTTCTTTTTAAAAAAATCCTCATCAGAGAAAATGCTCATTGATTTTAGAGAGAGGAGAATGGAGGGAAATTGAGAGGGAGAGAAACATTGATGTGAGAGAGAAACATCGATCAGTTGTTTCTCGCATGTGTCACGACTGGGACTGAACCTGTAATGCAGTCCTATTCCCTGACTGGAAATCGAGCCCACTGTCTTTTTGGTTCAGAGGACCGTACTCCGACCAACTGAGTCACACCAGCAAGGGCTTAATAATGTTCCTTATTGGAAAGTATAATTCTGAAGCTTTTCAGTCTGTTTTGCTCTACCTTTTCTTGGTTTATTATATATATTAATATGAATTGGATAACTTAGGCAATTTTGTTGTATTTACCTTTGATCATTTAATTTCCATAGAGTAATTCTGAAGAAGGAGATAAAGAAGACGATGAAGAGGAAGAGGAAGAAGAAGAAGATGAAAATGATGATTCCAAGTCTCCTGGAAAAGGCAGAAAGAAAATTCGGAAGATTCTTAAAGATGATAAATTAAGGACTGAAACACAAAATGCTCTTAAGGAAGAGGAAGAGAGGCGAAAACGCATTGCTGAGAGGGAGCGCGAGAGAGAGAAGTTGAGAGAGGTAAACCAGTTTTTATTTATGATTTCTTTTGAACATGTGACTTTCATAGATTCATAGATATATCTCAGTATTACAAGAATAGACTGTTGTAATCATCCATAGACTTTTAATGACAGTTGCTTTTTGTCTATTAGCAGTGTTTTGTTGAACTTAAAAATCTTTGTTAGTCTTTATTAGTATAATTAAGTACATGGGAAGAGTTGATATTCTTGAATGATGACCAACGCGCTTATGTTGTATCTGAGGTAGAAAAATGTCTAAATAAACTTTTTATTGTAAAAATTTTCAATCACATGTACAGATGGAGAGAAGAATTTTAGAAATATCTTTGTACCCATTATCCAGCTTCAACAGTGACCAACAAATGGCCAGGCTTGTTTCATCTATTCTCTCACCTCAGATTATTTTTTGAGAAGTCTTAGAAATCATATTTTCTCTGTATATAATTTAGAATATATTGTGAAATGATAAAAATCTTGTAAACATTACTAATATATCATGGAATTACTGCAGTAACTCTGTAATACCAAATAATCTATTTATTTAAAATTCCTTCATTTTCCTCAAAAACACTAATGGTTTCTAAAAATACTTGATATGAACCAGAATCCTAAGAAGGTCTTAGTGCTTGTTATGTTACATTTGAATGCTTTGTCTCTTAAGTCTATTTAAATCTCAAGTTTTCCTTATAGTATAATTGTTTAGGAAGCCAGATTATTTGTATGGAGTTTCCTATATTCTGAGTTTTGCTGGTTGCATCCCTGTGTTGTATCTTCATTGGCTCCTGTATGTCCTATCAAGTGTTAGTTGTGTATAGAGGCCCAATCAGATTTACATTCATTTTCTTTTTAGCAAAAATACTCTTGGGTGGTAATATATACTTTCTTTTGCATTACAATTAGAGGTACTTTAAATCTAGTCTGTTTTTGTGATGTTGATTTTGTTTTAAAAATTTAAACAATTTGGTGAATAGACATTAAAATCCTATATTACTATAATTTTGTTATTCTGATTCCTATCAGTATGTGTATTGTACTTGTGTTTCACATAATCACAGTTACTGTGTGTAGCATATGCTATATTTTCCTCTCCCTTTTATTTCAGGCACTTTAAATATGCACTATCATATTCCATGTACTTTTAACTGGTTTATCATGTTTATTTTCTAATTAAATATTTATGTTTATTAAATTGAATATGCAGGGATGGGGAACAGTAGGTTTGTAGTTATAATACAAATAGATAACTAATAATTAATAAATACAATATAAGAATAAACTGTGTTTCATGTAATCACAACTATAAACCTACTTTTTCCCACCCTGCTTAGTTCAACTCATACATTACAGTAAAGCTACATGGAAAAAAATAACAGAATTCTGTTGTGCCTGGATTCTACCCAGAGGAAACAACCCTCAGTTCTTTGCTCTGACCTCTATGCTTCTGTTTAATATGCTTATGCTATTTCTTTATTTCTCATTGCATTATTAGGAAGTTGTGGAATTAGCTCTCATTTACTACACACCAACAATAGAGTTTCTTTCTCCCATTCTCTCAGTATGATTATATCACAGTTCTGGTTAAATCATTAGTCAGTGTTCACATGACTATAAGTATGTAAATATTCACAGGATGACTACATAGTGCATATTGCGTGTGCATCTCGTACACACACCTATGTATGTGTACATCCACATCGTGTATAATGATTACATTCTTTTGTATGTACTTTTTTGTTTGTATTTCTTAGAATTCATAATGTTTGGGGTTTTTTTCTATATACTTACTATGAATTCATTTTTCCTCTTTCCAGCAAAACTCTGTATGTGTTGCTGGTTTTCAATGTTCTAAATTCCAAAAGTTTTATCTCAGGTTTTTCTTTGTGCCTCAGGTGGTCAATTTTACATCTTTAGCTCTAATGTCTTACACCTGGTGCCTGTGGGTTTATAGTTGTCCCTTTGGGAAGTTACCCAAATCCAGCCTTCCTTGCAGGTTTTCATTCTCTTAGGAACTGGTGTCCTTTTGGTGCCTGCTCTCCAGTGTCTGAAAATATTTGTTTCATATATTTTGTCTACTTTTCTAATTGATTATAGCAGGAGGGTAAATTTGGTCCCTAATATTCAATGCATCATTTCATAATACACCGTACATCATGGTTCTTTATCTCTGTCAGCAGAAATTGGACTCAGCTTTTTTAATGTGTTTGTTAAATGGTTTTTTTTTTTCATTTTTTTCTGTTATCAATTCAGATGTGGGGTACATTTCATGTCATTATTAATTCTTGACTATAGCTTAGTTTATCATTTCCCTAAGTTCTTCTATTTCATTGCCATCTATTTTTATTAGTTATATAAACTGTCTTTATATCTTGAGTACATAAACACATCTACCTAGTAATAATAAGTGGGCAATTTCTTTATAATTTATCTCCTGCATTTGGGGAGAAGATTCACTTATCTCTAATCTTGAAGACAGCACTTACATCACGTAAATCACTAATAAACATATGCTTCCAAAGTCTTAGTTAAAGCCTTGTGTATTAGTTTTTATTGCTGCATTAAGAAATTATCACAAACTTTGCCTCTTATGACGAAGTTATTACCTCACAGTTGTATAAGTCAGGAATTTGAGAATGGCTTAGCTGAGCGTGGTTGTACTGGGTCATTGCCCTGTTTCACTAAGCTGAAACTAAGGTGTAGCCAGACCTGCAGTTTTCAACTAAGACTTTTTTGGGTTTTTCCCCAGCTCACTTGTTAGCAGAATATGGTTTGATCATCTTTAAGACCAGGAAGAGAGTGTCTCTTACACATCAGTCTTTTAAATGACATGGCCCACCCAGGAGAATCCCTTTGGATTACATCAGACCTAATTGATTAGTAACTCAATTATGGGAATGATATCCCATCATATTTACAGACCTCAGCCACACTTGGAAAGATAGGATTATATAGTGTGTTTACACCAGAGGGTGGCAATATAGAGGGTTGGTTTAGGATTCTACCTACCACACCCTGAAAACAAGATAAGACATTCGGGGCATTTTCCATTTTGACTAATGTCTTTACCACAGTGATATGAAGCTGGGACACATCTAAGCTAGGACACAATGAAAATTTAATGAGTGCTTAATCTATGTCAGATATTTTGCATACATTGCCTTATTTAATTTCCACAACAGCCTGTGAGGGCTGTTTATAATCTTTCCCATTTTAAGATGGAGAAATACTAAAGCTAAGAGAGCATAAATAACTCATTTATACAGAGTTTGGATCTAAATGGTCTGTGCTATATATAATCTCCCACACTCTCTCCTAGGATTAATCTGGATTTGTATATATCATTCATAGGTTTATGTAAGTGCAATATCTAATCAGGTAGTCTATTACAAATGTGTGGGTTATTTTTACTTTTTTAAAGATTTTATTTATTTATTTTTATAGTGAGAGGAAGAGAGGAAAAGCAACATCAGTGAGTGGTTTCCTCTCACACACCCCCTACTAGGGACCTGGCCCGCAACCCAGGCATGTGCCCTGACTGGGAATTGAACCAGTGACCCTTTGGTTCTCAGGCTGGCATTCAGTCCACTGAGCCATACGAGCTAGGACAGTATTTCCTTCATTAAAGTAATATTGCATAGTGGTTAAGAGGTTGGACTCTAGAGCCCTACCTTCTGGGTATAAATCTCAGTGTTGTACTTAATATGTATATTACCTTGTATAAGTTATTTAACTTGTTTGTTCCTCAGTTTTTTTTTTTAATTTGTAAAATGGAAATACTTGTATCTACCATTTGGAAAATGGAAATTCTTGAGTGTACTATGTAATGGCTACACATTGGAAGAAGACAGCAAAAATTGTATGCACATATGTTCATGTGTATTTATGTTTTCTTTTAAATAGCTTGAGGTTATTGTTACCCATCTGAAATTAGAGGGTATTATAGGTCCTTGTCATACTTTTGAGTGTATGGCTCTCAAATCAGTGTTTCTATTTATTTTTCACTTCCCAGCATATTTCCATTGAGAGTCTTTTGGCATCTTGGGTAGAACAGTTTCTGTTTGGGACTGCCATTCACACTGCAGAACATTTATATTTACCTTCCCCTCCTCCTACATTAAATACCAATCCTGACCAGTCATTGTGGCAACAAAAGTCTCCATGTACATTTTCAAATGTCCTTTAGAATAGAATCATTCCCGTTTTGGAGCCATGTGCATATTCAAATTTTAATGGTGGCACCATAAATTAGTTTAGAGCAGTTCTTTTCTCACAGCTGTACCTGTAACTTGTATTGAGATATCCCCGATGCAAACTGATGTGCTAAAGTACTGACATTCCCACAGTGATTCAAAGTCTTGTGGAGGTTTTTAACATCTTAAAACATGTAAACCAGTGGTCTATCCTGGTCTTACTAAACCAAAATATTGGGTGTGTAGTTTCAGAGAAGATATGTTTTTAATAAACATTTAGAAAAATGTCTTTTAGTGAGAGTAATACTCCACCCTTGTTTGCAGGCTATCTATGAGTTTAACTATAACTCCCTTTCTTGTAGGTGATAGAAATTGAAGATGCCTCACCCACCAAGTGTCCAATAACAACCAAGTTGGTTTTAGATGAAGATGAAGAAACCAAAGAACCATTGGTGCAGGTTCATCGAAATATGGTTATCAAATTGAAACCCCATCAAGTAGATGGTAAGAACCTGTTAAATGATTAAGGCATCTTAAATTCAGTTTTACCAAATGTTCGGCATTTTCTGTGTGTCTCACATTCTGCTAAGCACTGGAGGTACATTGGTGAGCAAAACAAACTTGATCCTTGTCCTTATGGAGCATATAAGCAAATGAGGAAGGAGTAAACTGAATGATCGTAGTGATGATGCATATTCAAAAAGGGGATATAAGTACCACTTAAAAAGGGTGTATGTGGCTAGTGGATTTCACCCAATCTTCAGTGCTTGGCTAAGGTCAGGTATGAGGTAGGGAGAGTTACAGTTAGCTAAAAGCCTTCTTCAGTCAATCTGATTTCAGTGTTTTGAGGTACATTTCTTAATGATATTCTTATATTGGTATTAGAATGATACCAAATTATCCCTTTCCTCTGCTTTGTTAGCGTGATCTAACAACTGGCTAGCCCATGATATCTACTGTCTACTTTTAGTGTTATTTTCTTTCTCAGACTTTTAGTGTTATTTTCTTTCTCAGTATTTTTAGCAATTTTATGCAGCTTTAATAGTGAAGCTATCACTTGAATGCTGTTAAAGAATAATCATATATGTTCACACTAGGTTTCTGTCAGTTACCAAGGTGATTGATTCTGACTTTGAGGAAGATTGCTGACCATTTATATGACCATTAAGAACTGGTATTTGAGTTGTAAATCCGAATTTCATCTTTTGCACACTGAGGGAAAAGATGAACAATTTTACCCACATCAAAATGCTTGTTTTGAAGTATTGATCCCATCTCTTTTAATAGTTCTTCCTCCCATTTCCTTGTGTTATCCAACATTGTTTGGGGTTTTTCCTCTTTATTATCTGTTGCTTCTTGTGCCTATTGATGCTCTTGGTAGAGTGGGTTTCTTCTGTCAGGCTTAATCTTACAGTGTGGCTCATTTTTAATTAGATCTTCAAGTTCAAATATTGGTTAATTGGTGTCTAATAGTTGTGAAATATTTGACACACATATACAAAGCTTAAAAACAGATTTCTCAGGATCAAGAGTCCATGTAAAGAAATGACTGCAAGGAGAGTTGGAGTCTTGAGGTAAAATAGACACCATGCTTGCACTGGTCAGGAATTCTCCCTCCATATTAATGCCCCTTGGTCTATGTCAGAGAATTTCCATCATTGTTTCAGAAGTTATGTTTCCTTTGTGTTTATTCAAATCTTTGTAGCTTTCAGAGTATCCGCCTCGTGAAGTCGTCATCTTGGCTGTGTCAGTATAAGAGTATGTTATGTTAGTGCAAAATCAAACTCCTTTTTACCATCTCACCAACCTTTCTCCTTTGCATACTTTATCATGTTTGAGTGTTTCCTATTGATCTTCATGGTTAAAGAATGCAGATTAGAAGTATTATGAACTCCCTCTAGGTTGCAGGTTCTGTCCACCATCAGGGCATGTACGAGAGGCAGCTGATTGATGCCTCTTTCTCTCACATATGTTTCTCTCTCTCTCTCTCTCTCTCTCTCTCTCTCTCCCTCCCTCTCCCCCTCTCCCCACCCCTTCCCCTCCCTCCCTCGCATACTTTTTCTGCTGTCCAGTACTTTCCTGCTCTTCAGACTCCAAGATTCATTCCTATCAGCTACCAACGAACTTCTGTGATATCTAAATGACATACTGCCCTCTTCACAATTTCCACCCTAGCTGTATTTTTCTTTTTCTTTTTTTAGATTTTATTTATTTATCTTTAGAGGGGAAGGGTTAGGGAGAGAAATATCAGTGTATGGTTGCCTCTCGGGCATCCCCTGCTGGGAACTGGCCGGCAACCCAGGCATGTGCTCTGACTGGGAATCGAACCGTAATCCTTTGCTTCGCAGGCCCGCGCTCAATCCACTGAGCTACACCAGCCAGGGCCTCTTTTTCTTTTTTTTGATTGTTGACACTATTACAGATGTCCCTCATTCCCACCCCTCCCCACTCCCCCCATTCCCTGCTCCATCCTTCCCCACGATGTTGTTGTCTGTGTCCATGGGCTTATGCATATGTCATGTATGTCCTTTAGCTAATTCCTTCCAGTCCCCTAACCCCCTGTCCCCCTCTGAGATCTGTCAGTCTGTTCCATGTGTCCATGCCTCTGGTTTTATTTTGTTCCCCAGTTTATTCTGTTCATTAGAGTCCATGTGTGAGTGAGATCATATGGTATTTCCCTTCCTCTGACTCAGCCCCCTTTCTTGTGCAGTCTGTACTGGTGAATACAGGAAGAAATGATAAATTGTCTCCTGTTTCCCGATTGACTCAATAAAGCTGAAAGTATATTTGATAGAAATCTGTTTCTTTTTTGAATAAAGTTTCTAGCTTAGATTACTCATGTCTCTCTGGGCCATTGCAGGGAATGGAGAAGGTCTGTGCTATCCTAGATCAGGTGAATGAAGGAAAGTCACCTTTTTGTATTGCTTTTTCACTGGCTTTTTTCTAGTTAAGAAGGTTATCCTCGTTTACGTGGAAGAGATTCTTTATTTCTTTTTTGGAGTTTTATTTCTTAGATGTTTTGGTAATGTTTTTGATCTGTTTATAAAGGAAGATTTTTAACTTGGGTCTTTAAATTGGACTTAATGAAGCTGTTATTTTTAGGTGTTCAGTTTATGTGGGATTGCTGCTGTGAGTCTGTAAAAAAAACAAAGAAGTCTCCAGGCTCAGGATGCATTCTCGCCCACTGCATGGGTCTTGGTAAGACTTTACAGGTAAGAACACGAAGGTATTCTGTTCTTGTGCATTTTTTAATTCAAGAATATGGGATTCTCTTATGTTTCTGCATAGTTATAGAGGCTGGAGATAAAGCAATGAACACGAATAATAAGGTCTCTCCCCTAAGAAGCTTATACTGGTGGTGATGAGAGATTTTAATCAAATAAAATAGGAATATGTATTTTCAGATGATGAATGTTAAGGGAAAATAGAGGGGAAAAGTGTCTTTTAGGAAATGATATTAGAGCAGAGATCCTAATGAAGTGAAGGAATGGGGTTACAGGTCAGTGAAAACTGCAAAGCTTCTGAGGGAGGAGTGAACTTCCTTTACAAGTTTTTAACAGTCTGTCGTCCTGTATTTTGAGAACATGACATATTTTTCACCATTAACATACTACATTTCTGAATGGCAGAAATTGTAGCAGAGATGTGAAATTAGTGAATATATGTTGTATTTTAATCCATAAGGTAATTATTATAGATTCAGAACTGTTTAAAATGGAAAAACTACTCTATAACACAGTTTTCTCTTAAATGGGCAATGGTATTTTCTGTAACGTTATAGGAATGTTCTGTGGAGACCAGGAACTTAGTAGCTTTTTTTGGTGTGCTTACTTCTTATATTCATATTATTATTATTATTATTATTATTGATCAAAGAATTGTGGATTTTAGAGTTGGGTCTTAAATGTCATATAGTCCAGCCCCCTATTTTTACATATGATATCTCTTCCACTGTACTTCGCCTGGTTTGGAAATTGTTAGTATTTATTGTTTAAAGCCAACCCCCCCAACTATTGAATTGTAAGATTGCTTGATTTATGAACTTTTTGTGGATATTGAAATGAAGGTGGCATCTTAATTTGCTTTCTTGTAGGTGGTGAGTTTTCTTCATACGGTTCTCTTGTGTGAGAAGTTGGATTTCAGTACAGCTTTAGTGGTTTGTCCTCTTAATACTGCTTTGAATTGGATGAATGAATTTGAGAAGTGGCAAGAAGGATTAAAAGATGATGAGAAGCTTGAGGTATTATATTTTAATGTTTTTATTACTAAAATAACTGCATGAAATTAGTATGGTAAAAAGATTTTCATTATTAGTGATGCATGTTTCAATGGGATATTTAGTATTTGTACACTACTGATATCTACCTCTAAAACTCTTTATTTTCCCACAAAAGGTCTCTGAATTGGCAACTGTGAAACGTCCTCAGGAGAGAAGCTATATGCTTCAGAGGTGGCAGGAAGATGGTGGCGTTATGATCATAGGCTATGAAATGTACAGAAATCTTGCTCAAGGAAGGAATGTCAAGAGTAGGAAACTTAAAGAAATATTCAACAAAGCTTTGGTTGATCCAGGTAAGATATTAACAGGCACTGAGGGACAGAAGCAAGTTAAAGAAAAAATTAGCTTTATGTTTGATTTAACAAATACTAATTGAGCAACCACCAGTAGCTGGTTTTGTTTCATTTATCCTTATCCTTCAGGTTTTTTCCTTTTTTAAAAAAAGATTTTATTTATTTATCTTTAGAGGGAAAGGGAAGGAGAGAGGGAGAGAAATATCAATGTATGGTTGCCTCTCGGGCATCCCCTGCTGGGAACTGGCCTGCAACCCAGGCATGTGCCCTGACTGGGAATCGAACCGTGGTTGTTTGGTTTGCAGGCCCGCGCTCAATCCACTGAGCTACACCAGCCAGGGCAGTTTTTTCCTTTTTTAAAAATCTTCTGTCGAGGATATGTTCATTGATTTTTAGAGAGAGAGGAAGGGAGAAAGGGGGAAATCATTCTGAGAGAGAAACATCAATCTGTTGCCTCCCATACTTGTCCTGACCAGCAATCCAGCCCGCAACTTTCTGTTGTTTGGGACGGTGCTCCAACCAATGGAACCACCCAGCCAGGGCTTTTATTTGTCTTCTTTTTCTTTCTTGATATGATTTCGTGAAGACATAATCACCCTTAACGTTGCCAGCTGTTCAGAATGCATTTGCTGACTCTGGAAGTGTTTGAGGTTTTCGGAGTCACATGCCTGTGTCACAATTGCAGATATTTCCAACTGTCTGATTATTAGATGATAATAAGAGTGCACTTCATACTGTGAAAACAGTTCTTAAGTTTCTTTGCCAACTTTATGTGATTAGAAGAATTGCTGCATGTATTTTTTTCTTTTAAAGGGTCATCACTATGCAAGGTTAATAATCGCAATACTGTTGATCCTTATGACAGTAATCTTAATGATGCAAGATCCAAATATTTGACTCATGTTTGCTACTTAGAAAAGCAGCAAGTTGTACTATCCACAAGACTAATTCATTTTAAACATTATTTTGTATCTAATTTTTCCTTTTAGTGTTCATCTTGTTATAGCTAATTACTTAATACACAATTGAGGCTTTAGATAATTGTTGAGAAAGTCTAATTTTTCAGTCCAAAAAATAACAGTATTCTTTAGAATCCATGGGTTTTCCTCTTTTTATTTATTTTAGTTTATATTTTTCAGCTCTATTGAGGAATAATTGACACATTAAATTGTTAAATACTTAAAGTGCACAACATGATGATTTGATACACATTGTGAAGGGATTCCCCCTTTGAGCTACACATCTAGCACCTCACATATTTACCTTTTTTTGTAAGAACGTTTACGTTCTACTCTTAGCAAATTTCAGTTATATGATACAGTCCTCATGTTACACATTTAGATCCTCAGACCTTATTCATCTTACTCTTACTCATCTTCTAACTGAATATTTCTACCCTTTTGCCTCTTTTTTAGATGATGATGTAATTAAGGTGTACCAAAGTAACTTTTACCATTGCAACACTAAGGCTTAATAATATGTAGTTTTTTTCTCATGATTAAAATAGTTGTCTCTAAGTCCTGTGGCAGTTTCATTGTCACAGAAATATAAGCTAGTGAATAATATTGTAGCATGTTCTTCACAAGGTTTCCTTAGAATGATTCAAAAACAATTGTTTCATTTGCTTAATGTATTGACTTGTTTATGAAGAAATAATTAAATTAAAGTTCCTAACATCAAGGGTAATATTTGTTATTTCATGTGAGGAATGTAGTGCCATCCAAATGAACTTTAGTTTGGAATAATTTTTTACTTACAGAGAAGTTGAAATGATAGTAAAGAAAGCTGCTTTTTACCCTGTACCTACATCCCTCACCAATATCTACGGTAGTTTTGTCAAAACTAAGAAATTGATACATTGTTGACATGTTAACTAAACCCCAAACTATATTTTGGGTTTCACCAATTTTTCTATTAATGTCCACATTCTGCTCCAGGATTCAATTGCATTGTATTTAATTGTCATATCTCCACAATCTCCTCTGGTCTGTGACAGTTTGTCAAACTTTATTTTTCATTATCTTGTCTGTCTTGAGGAGTACTGTTCAAATATCCTTTAGAATGTTTACTAGTCTATACTTGTTTTTTGTGTGTGATTAGACTAGGGTTACAGGTTTTTGAAATTTTACACACACACACACACACACACACACACACACAGACACATATACACACACACATGCACACCCTCCCCCCAGAGATGAAGTACCCTTGTCACATGATATCAGGAGTACATTAAATCTGCATGACATCATGATGATGTGAACTTTCATCACTCAATTAAGGTAGCATTGGCCAGGTTTCTCTACTGTAGAATACTGTTTTCACTTGTCTTTATTCTTTGAAAGCATATAAAAGTGTACAATTGAGTGCCATTTCCTATATTCACAGTGGCGTGCAGCCATCACAACTATTCATTGAATCCCACATTTTCATCACTTCAAAAACAAACCACATAACATATAGCAGTGAGCCCTAAGTGTGTCCTCTACCCAGGCCCTCGAGACCACCAATCTACTTTTTGTCTCAATGGATTTGCCTGTTCTGGACATTTCACAAAGATGTTTCTGGACATTTTGTAAAGCTGGAGTCTTACAATATCTGCCTTTTTTCACTTAGCGTGATGTTCTCAAGGTTTATCCATATTGTAGTAACAGTCAGTACTTCATAATTTTACACACACACGAACACATAATATTAATTCAATTTAATGTTTGAATTAAACAATGAGACAGATCTGATTATGTTATTATATAAAATAATGACAAATTTCTATAGCGCATTAATCCTTTCAGTCAGGCTTGAATTTTGAAACAGGAGATCTTTTCTCCAAGCCTCTTTTCTAAATCCCTTTGCTTCTGCTCCCTAAAGCCTCATGGCTGTATTTTCCCTGTGCATTCTCTGAAATGAGTTCCAAGTATAGCTATTTTCAAACCCTGCCACTTTATTTACATATCATTTGAATGAGTTTATCCAGAAAATATATTTCTAAGATAAAACTATTTATTTTAAACATGTGCAAAATTTTAATGTTGGGAAATGTTATATACAATCCTATTTAAGTAAACAAAATACGAATAATATTTCAGTTTTTATTGACTCAAGTTTATTAATGAGTGTATTTACCTTTATTCCTTTTTCCTACTTCTTCTCCCTCAGATAGCCTTACTAAGGATAGGGCTCCCTCTACTTCCGTTGTGATGTTAATAAATAGTGCTTTTCAAGTTAAATTATCAAAAGCAGTATACATTCTTAAGCAAAATACAACCAGTAGAAAAAAGGTATATATTGAAAAGTGAAAGTTCCCTTCCTTCCTGTTCCACTCTTGTTTCATGTATGTCCTTGTATAATTTTTTGTGCTTATGCAAGCATGCATTTTATTTTATTATTTTTACATAGATATAATTGATATAAAATATTATATTAGTTTCAGGTACATAGCTTAATTATTTGATATTTGTATATATTGCAAAATGATCACCATAGTAAGTCTAATTAACATCCTTCACCACACATAGTTAGAAAATTTTTTTTCATGATGAGCAGTTTTAAGATTTACTCTCATGGAGGGTATAAGGGGACTAATTGGTAATGGGAAAATACAATAAAGATTCATTTTTAAAGAAGATTTAGTTTCAATAACTTTCAAATACATAGTACAGCATTGTTGACTACAGTTACAGTGCTGTACAGCCCATCCCCAGGATTTATTTATTAAGGGGAAAATTGTACCTTTTGACTACTTACACCCATAATCCTCCCTTCTTGCCCCTATCTCTGGCAACCACCAGTCCTTCCTCTGTACCTATGAATTTGGTTTTGCTTTTTTAGACTTCACATAATTGAGTTCAATCACCATTTTGTCTTTCTTTGTCTATTTCACTTGGCATAATGCCCTCAGGGTATACCCATGTTTTCCCAAATAGTAGGATCTTTTCTTCTTTTATGGCTGAACAATATTTCATTGTACATATATACCACATTTTCTTTCTCCATTCATTCATCAGTAGGCACTAAGGTTGTTTCCACGTCTTGGCTATCGTAAGTAACGCTGTAAGGATCACGGGAGTACAAATATCTCTTTGAGATAATGATTTCCTTTGAATATATACCCAAAAGTAGAATTGCTGGGTCATGATGTAGTTCTGTTTTTATTTATTTATTTTTTTGAGGAACGTCCATACTGTTTTCCTTAGAGGCTGTACCAATTTACATTTTTACCAAATTGCACAAGGGTTCCGTTCTCTCCATATTCTTACCAGTACTAGTTATCTGATAATAGCCATTCTAATGTGTGAAGTAAGATGTCATTGTGGTTTTGATTTGTATTTTCACAACTATTAGTATATTGAGGACCTTTTGGTGTGCCTCTTAGACATTTGTATGTCTGCTTTGTAAAAATGTCTATTAAGACCCTCTTCCCATCACTTAATCACACTGGGTTTTTTTTGCTAGCATGTATTTTATGTTGCAATGTTTAGAGGTTATTAAGCATCGCCCTGGGGTTCAATAATTTACGAGGATTCACAGAACTCAGAGAAGCTGTTATACTCATAGTCATGGTTTATTACAGTTAAAAGGTTACAAATTAAAATGAGCAACAGGAAGAATCACATAGTGCACGACACAAGGGAGTTCCAAGGCTGATCTGTCAGTGGAATAGTGCAGACACTGTTTACTTCTCTCAGTAATGATATGCAGCAATATGCATGGAATATTGCCAAACACTCATGTGCACCTGAGCCTTGGTGTCTAGATTCTGGACTTAATCATGTGGACATGGTTGACTACTCATATGGGTGATTTTAGGCTCTAGCCCCTCCAGAGGTTGAGAAGATGCTGCATTGCCTAAAGGTGCTATCTTTGCCACTTGTCCCATAAATCCTATTGTTAGCATAGACTATCTGCTCTGTCCTAAGCCACGGGTTCCCCCCATCTCCCACAAGTAAAGCTCACCTGAGCTCCACCTTCTGTCACTGTATCTTGACGTATTCCTCGAAATCGGTCTGTGGTGCCAAAAAGGTTGGTGACCACTGTCCCAAGCCATTCACACACTTTCAATGTTAGTACGTAGACATCTGCATCGTTAGTTTTAGTTCTGCATCATTCGTTATACCATAAGTTTATTAATGCCCCCCTTCCACAAGCTTTTAGGTTGTTTTCAGTTTGCCACCTTAACAGTGCTTCAGAGAATATATGTCTTTGAGTACTTGTGAAATATGTCTTTAGGATAAATTCCTAGACATTGAAATACGGATTAAAGGGTGCAGACATTTTACATTTTAACAGATTTGTGTTAATAAGACTTCCTACAAAGAATGCATGAGAATACCTGTTTCACTACACCCTGATGAATACTTGAGCATTATTAGGTGGGGGAAATCATTTAAATTAGGATTCCTAAACCCTGGGCCACAGACCGGTCCCAGTTCATGGCCTTTTGGGAGCCAGGCCATTCAGCAAGAGGTGAACAGCAATTGAGCAAAGCTTCCCTGGTGTTGCCACCTGAGCTACACGTTTTTCCCTCCCTCCATGCACCACCCCTCCCTCAGCCATGGAAGAATTGACTTCCACAAAACCAGCCTCTGGTGCCAAAAGGTTTCTGGACAGCTGATTTAAATCACTTGTATAAAAGTATTTTTTGGGGGGAGGGTGGATTCAAAATAGACATGTAGTCTTTTAATACAAAGCTAGCTATAGATTTTAGCTGCTGAAACTCTATTAATTAAAAATACATTTTTACTATTTGTGTAGCTGTATCTGAATACTAAATAATTATTTAATCAATCGTACAAGCAGTTACTTTTCAAATCATGTGGAAGATGAATTTTCTCTAATGCCTAACAGATGGAAACTGCTATAATTTCAAATCAGTCTTTAAGTGATATTAGTGTATGTTAACCAACAAGGAAATTTTGTATGTGGAGTACTTTATCAAACAATACATGTTATTTTATTTCTTTTCTTTTTTTTTTATTTCCGCGCCTGTTTTTTTTTTAATTGTTTTTCAGTACAGTTTTCTGTCTTTTACTCCCATCCCAGACCACCCCCCAGTGCTCCCCATATTTCTTTTAAAAGTATTTTATTTATTTTTAGAGAGCAGGGAAGGGAGAAAGAGAGGGAAAGAAACATCAATGTGGGGTTGGCTCTCGAGCACCCCCTACTGGAGATCTGTCCCACAACCCAGGCCTGTGCCCTGACTGGGAATCAGACTGGTGACCTTCTGGTTTGCAGGCCAGCACTCAATCCACTGAGCCACACCAGCCAGGGCACATGTGTTATTTTAATAAAATAAAGTTACGTATTTTTTCAAAAGAGGCAGTCACCTGAGATATCTCTTTATAACTTAGAGGGAGAGGAGAGTCTTCTCCCCACCCCTCATACCAACGTAACAATCAGTTTAGCTGTCTTTATCAGTTCAGTTTCCCCCCAGCAGTGAGTGTTATTTGGTATAAGTTAAATGAGAAATACTGTGTGACCTATAATGATTTATATATTACTATCTTAAAATGTAACTTGAAATTTGTCTTTATGTATATATACATGCATTTCTCTTATCCTTAGGTGATAGTTTTTACTTGATATACTAGTGCTGAAGTGCTAACACATCTATAGATACTGTTTTTTATTTATAAAAGAAAGATATTTGTTTTTTCAAATATTTCAAATCTGTTGGTAGGATCTTTTCACTGTTGGGATTATTCTTGTCTATTTTTGAGTAACATCTATAGTAGTACTTTAATACTGTACCACTGGGATATAATTAACACTAGTTTCTGCTTCATGAAGCTAATATAGCAGCAGGTAAAATGACTATTTTCACTTTAAATTTTTTAAAAATTATTTATTTACTTATCTTTTAGAGAGCGGGGAGGGGATGTAGAAGGAGAGAAACATCAATGTGAGTGAGAAACATTGATCTGTTGCCTTTCATATACTCTCTACCAGGGACTAAATTTACAACCCAGGCATGTGCTGTGACAGGGAATTGAACCAGAGATCTTTAGCTTTGCGGGATGATGCCCACCTAACCGAGACACTCTGACCAGGGCTAAAATACGACTCTTCTTATAAGAATGTTGTTTACCTTCCCACATAAGCAGCACTGTAAAAGGATTAACTTTATTTACTTAAATTGGTTACATTTTCACATTTGTTATATATTAATTAAATGTTGTTCTTCTCTGCATTTTTATAGGCCCTGACTTTGTTGTTTGTGATGAAGGCCATATTCTAAAAAATGAAGCATCTGCTGTTTCAAAAGCTATGAATTCTATACGCTCAAGGAGGAGGATTATTTTAACAGGAACACCACTTCAAAATAATCTGATTGAGTGTGAGTTAATATGTGCAGTGATGCTGCAGACTACCATGTTGGCTTTGCCACTTTGCCATACGCCATTCTTCTATTTAGTATAATCTCTGGCCACGACCTGTCTAAACCCATCTTACCCTGCTGTAAAAGAATGCCGTACATTTCAAGAGGAATTTTTTATAAATAAGAATGATAAATTGCAGTTAAGTGGTGTCATTGTGTTTAAATAAATAGAATTTGAAGTATATCATAAAGCGTCAGAAGTCTTCATGATTGCTTTAAAGCGGAATGCATTTATGGAGTGTTAAGGAGATTTTGTAACAGAATATATCTAGTTTGGGGGCAGATACTGGTAAGAAATTGAAAAGAAATGACAGGTGTGAATATTTCAGGAAGGTGGACTTGGGCAGGGAGAGCCGTATAGAATCCATGTCAGGATAGAGTTTGTGGAGGCAGAGGATAGATGATGTGAACCCAGGGAAATTGAGTTGTGAATGTTCCTCATTTGAATTTGTGTACTAGTGCCACTGAACAGGGGACATGAGTTATTCAGCAAGTAACAAATCAAAATTTCCTATTATAATGTTACAGTAGGTTTTTGTTATTTTTATGTTTCCATTCATTTAGTGTATTTATAGTAATTTAACTCTTTTTTATTACTTGTTATGCTGTTTATTATTTCACTTCAGCCTATATATTCTCTATTTTTATCTGTTCTGGTTTCCCTCTTTTCTGTTACCCCAGTTATAGAAATGCTATTTCTTTTTGTGGTCTTGTTCATATAGGGTAACTGATAATTCTGTTAAGGACTTCTTACACAAATCAATACTGCGTAATTTGATATAGTAGCTTATTCCATGATTTTATTGTTTTAATTCAGTATTTGTTTTTTTTTCACAGAATATTTTTCCTGACCATAAAAATCATGGTTAGAATTATAAAATACTTATTTTATACTTCATATCTATTATTATAGAGAACACTGAGTTAGAATAAAAAGTTCTTAGGTATTTTTTTTGAAACATTTATGTCTAGAATTTATTGGGTTAAATTTGAATTTCTCATCCTGTTTATGTAATCCAGTTCTAGATCAGACTTGTAACCAATGTTTAATCTACACTTGTTTTGATGTTCTTTTTTGTAGATTAATAGTTTTCCATGGCATGCATTTTCTTTTTTTTTTTTTTGACATGAGCATCTTATCAGAGATTTTTTCTGAATCCTTTTAGTTATTTTTGTTTTAATAACTAATATCTTCTCTCTTAGATCATTGCATGGTTAACTTTATCAAGGAAAATTTGCTTGGATCCATTAAGGAGTTCAGGAATCGATTTATAAATCCAATCCAAAATGGTCAGTGTGCAGATTCTACCATGGTAGATGTCAGAGTAATGAAAAAACGTGCTCACATTCTCTATGAGATGTTAGCTGGATGTGTTCAGGTACAAATATATTTCATAGTATTAAAATATTGTTACTTCATTATATTGCAATCCCAAAATGTTTTCTGAATTTACACTTTGTGTTTTCTTCCCACTTTTTCAGTATGTAGTTTCACAGTTAAATCTCTTTGCATTGTCTTTAAAAGTTTAGAAAACATTGATTTTTTTTTTAAAAAATTCATTGAGAAGTTTAGAGCATAGTTCATTTGCCAAGTGGGCGGCTTCATATTTTAATATGTAAGTGTTTAGATCACTCTGCCTTAAGATAGGGAATGTGTAAAAGTAACACAACTATTATGATTAAGAAATTCCTGTGCTCAAAATGGTTGTAGGATAGGCAATTATGACCTGTAGGAAGTGGCACTGTTAACATAATCCTGTAGAAACAGTCTTATTATTGTCAAGTACAAACAAAAGCCTGAATGGTCTAGTAGTGTTGTTTATATACCCATTTTCAGTAAACCTTTATTAATGAGTAGCTAAGTATGTTGAGACTGAGCCAGCTGTTAATGGGTCTCAAGATCTGCACTTTTACTTCCAACACTAAATACTAATGGTAGCCAAAAACATAGAGCAAATAAGACAGGCTGTCCTTCTACCTGAATATACTACCATCATGTAAGGCATAGTCATCCTGTTTGTTCAGGTTGGCCACAGGTACTAGCAAGTACTTGGTTTCTGTTTTGCTGCTACTACCTAGGCAGAGATTTTTCTGTTTTAGGTAATCATTTGTCTTACACATTAGTGTTCTTTCCTATTACTATAATTATGGTTTCAAGAGTGCTGATACGTGGCTTGGTTTCTCAGTTGGGCAAAGATTCCCCCTGGAGTTCTGTGTTATCCTCTGGCAGGCACATGGGCACATCTTACACATAGGTCAACTCCGTGCACCCAACTTTGATTCATCAGATTCACTGTATGATTAAAGCAAGTCTTTTTGCTAGCAGTGCCTAGTACAT
>PVKM010001095.1:0-85176 GCA_004027735.1 Carollia perspicillata
CTGATAATAACCAGAGGGGAAGTGGGAGGGGATAATGGGGGAAGGGGGAAGGTTCTCAGGAACGTGTATAAAGGACAAGACCAAGGGGGGATGGAAGAAAGGGAGGGAGGTGGGGATGGCTTGAGTTGGGCGGTAATTGTAGGGGGTAAATGTAGACAACTGTAATTGAACAACAATAAAATAATTTTTTAAAAAAGAAAGCCTTGTCTTCTACTGTACCTAGAAAAGAAATTTTAAATGATTTTCATAAACATGGGTCAGATTACAGATTTGGGGAACACTAAAGGTAGCACATTGTCACATTGTTTCTTCCACGGTGTCCCTCAATATAGGACCATAATAATATTTTCCAAATACCTGTGACCCAGCTTTGTCTGTGTTCAGAACCACTAGTTCTTCATGTTCTTCCTCTTCTCCTAAATTGGGAGTAATATCTGTCCTTTCCTATATGTGGTATATATTAAAGAGAGAAATTGGCAGGGTTGCTTATATAGTTATATTTCTTAGGAGTTTATTTACTCATTTTTCTTAAAGTGTAGTTGGCATACAATATTATATTAGTTTCAGGTGTACAATATGGTGACTCAACACTTACAAAGTTTATGAAGTGGTTGCCACAGTAATCTGGTAACCACCTGAAGTTATGATGATATTATCGACTCCGTTCTCTGTGCTGTGTATTCTATCCCTGGAACTTATTTATTTCATCACTGGAAGTTTGTACTTCTTAAATGCCTTCAGGCGCACCACTAATTTCTCCCATTACTCTGAATAATTAGAAGTGAACTTCATTGTATCTCGCCTTCAGCACCTGTCTACCTGGGCTCTCCTTTCAGACTACATTCACTTTGAGGATGTGTGCTTATCAGTGCTTGTATCTCTTAAAGAAATTTAGAAACCAAAGAGGATATTCAGGACTATTTTCATTAGTATATTTTAATGAAAATAATAGATGCTTACCCTACTCAGTTCTATTTTACTTAGTAAAACTTGACCTTAAAAGAGATATGAACAGGTTAGGAGTCAGCAGACTGGGAACTGGGAGAGCCCTGGATTCCCGAGTCTCATTTTGGTGCTAATTTGCACTGTGATTTTTGGTAGATTTTCATATTTTCCAGTATTGTTTTTCTTATCTGTAACATTACGGGATTTGAGCTAGATGGTCTCTAAACTCTCTGTCATCTTACAGTTCTGATAAAATTCTATATTTCTGCAAAAATAAATTATTATAAACCTTAAAATATCTTTGAAATAGCCCTGATTAAATTGAACATTGAAGCCTGAGTCTGCAAATCACTTTTTTTAAAAGCAGGAAACTCGGGGGCTGGCTCAGCTGTTGACAGAAGTGCTTTGAGATGGGAGATGGGGTAATTACTAACTTATGTTTAAATAGGGAATGGAGAAGGTTGGTAAATGTTTACATATCATCATTTACTACAAAATGTATATAAATGTGTACTTACCTGTGGCTAGCCATCAGAAAGAACAGTGGGGTATATATATCAATTAGTTTGCTAAAAGGGACAGATAAATTTTTCTATAATATTAACTTTTTTATTTTGACAGTTTCAAAGTCAGTTGGCTTATATACTTGCAATTATATTTATTATAATTAAATCTATTTGATAAATGTTTGTTGAAGAAAACTTTTTTATTTATTTGAAATCATAGTGTTTATCATGGGAGATTATGCATGCTCAAAAACTGAAATAATTAACCTGCTATGATCTTACCAATTTTCCTTAATCAACTCAGCTAGTGGCCAAACTGCATATGTTCTCTATGAATGAGAACACACCTTAGGCTTCTTACACATAAAATAAATGGTTAACAGGTTAACTTTAAAACTTAAGACATAGTATTTGTTACAACTGTTACTAAGAAATCTAACAGTCATCTCAACCTGTTTTTGAAAATTGAGTAAACAAATGTTTTTTCTTTTCTTATAAAAAGTCTCACTTTTGATGACATAGGTTGTGGAGAATATTTTACTATGCTTCTTTTTCTGCTGAATATCTTCTTTGGTGAGGTATCTGTTAATGTTTTTGGTCCATTTTTAATAGGTTTTTAAATTTTCTTATTGTTGATTTTCAAGAGTTCTTTGTATGTTTTGAATAATAGTCCTTTCCCATATGTCTTTGCCAGTATCTTCTCTCTGTTTGTGGCTTGTCTTTTCATCCTCCTGACAGTGGTTTCCCCAAGCAGAAATTTTTAATTTTAATTAAGTTTAGCTTATTAATTTTTCTTACGTGGGTTGTGCTTTTGGTGAGGGAGCATATGAAATGTGTACTTCATATATATTATATATAATATTTTTTAGAATAAATGCAAGTGTTTGCCACTTCACTTGAAACTGAAGGTGTTTAAAATGAATTTCTTTATTGTGGTTCAATTGCAGTTGCCCTACTGCGGTTGTTCCACTTTTTCCTCATTTGCTCTCCCCTGCCCCACCCTCCTCCCACAGTCAGTCCTCACCCCATTGTCATGATCATGGGTCCTTTATACATGTTCCTGGACTTGACCCTTCTTGTACTTTCCCCTGTTATCCCCTTCCCCTTTCCCTTTGGTCACTGTCAGTTTGTTCTTTATTTTCATGTCTCTGGTTCTATTTTGCTCGCTTATTTGTTTTGTTAATTAGTTTCCTCTTGTAGGTGATATCATACGGTATTTTTCTTCCACTGCCTGGCTTATTTCCCTCAGTGTCATACTTTCCAGTTCCAACCATGCTGTCGTGAAGGGTAGGAGTTCCCAAAAATTCTGTTTTTCACCATTGTCGATCATTAAAAAGTAAACATGTATTGCCATGTAAATCAGTGCTTCCAATACACTGAATTAATATATTTTGTTTGGAAAGAGTTAAATTAATTGCAATCTCCATCACATAGTGGCATGTAAAACGTAAGTAAAAATGTACTTGAAGTTGACCTTCCAACCAGGCCGTTAACTTTCTCACTGCAGCATTATCCCAAGCTTACTGTTGTCTTTCAATTATTTTAGATACCCCAGAAAATAATTTCCCCCTTGATTTCAAACACCAACCTTGTACTCGGCAAATCTAGAGCTTCACTGATGAAGGGGAAACCTAGAGGTAGTCTTCTAAGAACCCCTTTTTTGTAACTGTCTTTTTTCTTATCCACTTGCTTATTTGGAGAATTATCACAGTGGTGCTCAGACCCTAACCACTGATCCCAATTATTTGGTTCGGGGGGGGGGGGCATACATAATGCAGGCCAGATCAGAGTCACTCCTCTCTGAGAGTGTTGGTCTTTAGGCTGAGACTGGGGTCATTGTCTCTGTGCGGGATGAAAACATCATCAGTGGTAGCAGCCATGCTCCCCAAAGTGTGGAGAAAGATGGTCTATTGTAAGAGGAGACCGAGGCCAGTTTCAAAGCAGTGGGAAGAGGTGCAAGGCATCCTAAGACTCTCAATCCCTGATTTTAGCTATTCTGTGAGCCAGTTATAGCTTTGCTGTTCAATTATTTTATAGATACTTATGTATTCTACCAATATAGTCTCATTCAAGTTTTCTGAGATTTTTGTCACTTATACCAAATAGAACCTAACACATCTTCTTTTTATTACCTTGTATCTCATTACCAACAGTATGTATGGAACTAGTCTGAAATGCCATATTATTAAATGCCATAATATTATTTATATTAATGGTCTCTTTAGAATGAGTTCAAGAGCAAAGTTGAAGATTGTAGAAAGTAGTGTACCAATGATTTCTTATTTATCAGTAAGTTCATAATTTGGAATATTGAGTTAACTTGGAACAGTGTATATGAATACTCACACATAACGAAAAATACAGATATGGATGTGAATCTAAGCATCTCTTCAAAGGTGAGAAAAATATGTTAGAAGAGGAAGTCTTCTTAGCGCTCATCTAATTCTCATTTTTTCAGATGGATAAACTGAGGCAAGGATTGAAAATTGATTTATAGTGACTAGCAATGCGGCTGTGTTTTCTTGACTTTTGAAACAATTCTCTGTGAAGAGAGTACTAACCTGCTGTGCGACCTGTTCTCTCTGGGTCTCGGTTTGTCCTCTAAGCTGAGTGGGTTATACCAGATAATCGCTGTGATTCACTCCAGCCCTAATATTCTATGACTCAATGACTTTATGGTGCACACGATCATTATACAGTGTTTATGTAATGCCAGAGGCCCTTGATTTTGTTTGGAAATCTGGATTGAAATTCTACTCAGAGAAGAGGAAGAAAAGACTGAGCGATGAGAAGAGCTGGGTCAGAGGGACAAAAACCCAGAAGTGATACAGACAGCAACATTTAATGGATTTATTCATTGGCAATTTACAAGTGGAATCTTTATTGCCATTTACATCAGGCTTGCAAACAGCTTTTGCTATTTACTCTTTCACATTTAGTCTACGCACAATGTTTTTCAATTAAAAATATCTCAGATGCGGGTGCGTGGAATAATTCAGTGAAGAGCACTTACAGCATTGGCCTGGAAGATGAAGAGGATGAAATGGGTTGTATTTTAAAAGGCGTAGCTATAAAGACACTATTGAACTAGTCATATCTTACAGCAGGTTATGGGGAGACTATTAACAATAATGTACTTCTGGGTAATGTAAAAATTTCTATGACATTTTAAGAAAGACAAATTCAATGACACTCATTTTATTGATAGATTTTGGGTTGATTCTGATTTCTAGGACTTACTACCTGCGTGTCCTTGAGCAATTTACACAGTCCTTCTACAACTCAACTCTTTTGCATGTAAAATGGAGATACTACTTATGATTAATTCAAAGGGTTGTTGTGTGTATTAAATGAGAAAATACATAAAAAGAACTTACCGTGGGACTTGGCGTGGAGCAAGTTCAGTGGCTGCGTCGAGTAGTGGGCTCTGTTGAAATAGGCCATTTAAACTGTAGACAACTCTGATAAAACGGAAAGTCGTCAGGCAAGGTGGACTTCAGGTTTCTGTTTGTACTCCCATAAATACATAATCCTATTAAATCAGTCACATGAGTCTTTAACGATGAATGGGAAAGTCTCAGTACAAACATATATTTTAGGTTTAAAAAAAAAATTATTTATTGCTTTTAGAGAGAAAGAGGAAGCAGGAGAGAGAAAGAAAGAGAGAATTTTGTTGTTCCACTTATTTACGCATTCACTGGTGGATTCCTGCATGCTCTGACCAGGGATTGAACTTGAAACCTTGGTATATTGAGACGACACTCGAACCAACTGAGCTACCTGGCCAGGGCACAAACATATATTTTAGATAATTGAAAATAGCACTTACTATTTATAGAGTTCGCAGTCTACATTACTTTCAGTTATAAATAAAAATATATGTGTATAATTTTTATTTTTTCCTGTTCACTAATAACCATATAGTAATTTCCACTCTTTAGATGACAAAACTGATTTAGAGATCTGATGTTTACCCATAGTGAGTCGGTGTTGGTAGTAGCACTTGAAATCAGATTTTCTGACTGCTTCTGGTATAGTGCCATATTTAATGAATGTTTACTGAGCACTTATAAGGAACAAAGCACCGTGATGGGCACTAAGAGAGATACATCATGCATGATGTGTGACCATTATCGTCTCATTCAGCACTTCTCTTGCCAACTGTGCGTCATAGGAACTTCCCACAGCTGTCTGAGAACTGCTGATGGTCACCAAACTCTGAGCACTGGGTGACTGAGAGGGCTTCCGTGTTAAGCTCAGTGTCATCGTTCACGGACGAGAAGGAGAGAGAGGATGTGAATCTGTGCATGCACTTGTATTGTGTTTACTCTGAGGATAAGGGACACCTGATGTTGTCCAATTCAAATGCTCTTCCTGAGAATCCGTACCTATAGGAGAGGAGGTCATCTGGGTGGATGAACTTAGCATGGAGCATTTGGGGAAGGGCTGTAGGCACAGTCGGCCACTGAGGACAGGAGAAAGCCTGGCTGAGTGAGAGAGAAAAGCCACGTGGGTATTCAGATGCCCGCTGAGATGTGAGACAGAAAGGGTCCTGGAGGTAACTTGCTAGCTGTTCCTGAGCCAACCGCATTCTGTCTTGCTGTTTCGTGATTACTCCATTCATTACCATAAATCTCCTTTTCTGGTTAAATTAGTTAGAATTATATTTTTGCTATATATAGTAAAGGTGTAGAATTAATACTGACATCAAGGTTAAAGACGTGAGGTCTCTGCTTCTGTGAGTAAGAGGCCAACACTAGCATTTTTCAGATGACTGATATTAGGGTAATTGCCGGAGAAGTACCGGGAAGCTTGTTATGCTGCAAATTCTGGAGCAACACTCCCACGGTTTCTGGGTCAGATGTCTGCACGATGGCCCGGAGATCTGTATTTACTGCGTTTTAGAAGTGGCTCTGATTCACATTCAGAATAGGACACGTCTGGCAGAAGTACTTTTGTCCATGTTTTGGGAACATGGCACTGTAACTTCAAGATGGTACGGGTCTTATCAGTTATCGTACATCAGCTATATTGCAGGTTGAGCAGGGATTAGATGATAAATTAAACATTTCTCTTACACGGTTACCATCTCTTTCATGTGTTAGAATGAGGAAAGGAGAAAAGGCAATGCAGTGAGACTTGGGGACAAAGGGTTTGGTGGAGAACGGGGACGCACTGAAGATCAGCATAGAAATGTGACACGGGAAAGCAGTAAGGAGTGGTGAGCAAAGGGAGAGGAGTCACCCCTGCCCGACTCATGGGGGCAACTGCGGTACGAGGCACATCTGGCCAGAAGCCAGGGGAAAGGAAAGGCAGAGCTCCAGCTCTGTGGGTGGAAGAAGTCATTTTCACATTCCTGACCTGGCCTCTGCTGGGAAGGTAGTCACACCTGACCTTTTCCTCCTCGTCTCATGGGTTGTGGCGCGATGGGCATCTTGGGAAGAATTACTGAGCACCCCCAAAGTGACCCTTCTGTAGTTTTCATTTATCTCAACATCTTGCAGAAATGCAGGTCATCAGTAATTCATGGGGCAGCTTTAACCACAATCAAGCTTCAAGGACACTCCTATGAGAAGCTTTTCCAACGGAGAAACACCAGCAGTTCCATCGATCTCACTGACACGCTAGAGGTAAGTGTGAGAACAATAAAAACGGTCCTGGGGGTGGAGTGGGGAGAAGGGATGGCATAATGATCCTCTAGAGTTGTTTTCTGGCTTTGCCAAAAAGCATTACTGGGAAATGGAAACGGGGTGTGGTTCAGTTCTCAGTAATTTTGGATGTCATTGCAAGAAGAACACTTCGAGATTATCCAGTCCATAACTTTCTGAGCCTCAGAGAAAGGAAGTGACCTATCTGGGCTCACACATCTATAGGTGGCAGAGCCAAGTCAAGAAGTGACACCTCCAGCACTGAACTTGGTATTCAATAAATGCTCCACAAATAGCACAGCATCGTTCTGTGTACCCCAAACAAAACTGAGTAAATTTACTGTGACTGTGTTTAAGGCATGAGAAGACAGCCAACATGAGAGGCAAAATTATGGCAATAATTGTATTAATCAGCCTGGCCTACAATAACAAAATATGATGGCCCAGGAGATTTAAATGACAGAAATTTAGTTCTCACAGTTCTGGAGGCTGAGGAAGTCCAAGATCTAGCTGCCAGTCAATTTGGTTGCTGGGAAGGCTCTCTTCTGGGCTTGCAGGCAGATAGCCACCTTCAGAGCACTCTGATGTCTCTTCTTATAAAGACACCAAGCTCATTAAATTAGGGCCCCTAATTTGGTTATGACCTCATCTAACCTAATTACCTCTCTATGAGCTGTATCTCCCTATGCAATCACTTTTGGGAGTTAGGGCTTCAGCATATGAATTTTGGAAGGACACAGTTCAGTCCATAGCAAGCAATAATCATCGTCATACTCACCCTCATCCTTCTATCTTTCCACAGTGTCCCAAGGCAGCACTGATGATTTAGGTAGAGGCAGATACTTGTTCTCACTGCTAATAACAAAGACACTGCTTTTGAAAGAAAAAGAGGGAGCAAAAATATCTATCAATAATGATACCTTCTGTCTGTTTCATTTTCTGAGGTGGTTCCTTATGACATCAGTACATCAACTCAGTACATGTCAACTAACATCGATAACTGTCTTTGAGAGATATATGGAAATCTTGATGTTAGTTGCCTTGAGCTGAGTCTTTCAACTACTCAGAAGTTTTACAGATCCACAATCTTTTATTTGTAATTCCAAAATCCAGGATGCTCCAAAATCGTATCGTTTTCTGGAAATGTGCAGCAAACTCAGTTGATGACAAAACCTGACCTGTCCTGATGTGAGACCATTTGTAGTCTTAAGCATCCCACAGTTGAAATCATTCCTGTGTTTTGCTGAAGAAATATTAAACCATTTGCTTATGGGTCCTGTCCCAGATGCTGCTGAGGTATTCGTAACATATTAAGAATGATACTGAACTATCTTTCTAAAATCCAAATGAGTATGAATTCTTAAAACACCTATGACCTCAGAGGATTCAGATAGGGAAATGAGAGTTTGTAGTAAAGTAAATCTTCTCCAAGGGCCGAAATTATGCATGATATGGTAGCAAGGTTAAGCAGAAGTGACTGCCCAAAGTTCCCAGGAAAGGAGCTGTTGCCGAAGCCATCAGAACAGGTATGGGTGAGAAGGTGGCCGAGTTCTGCGGAACTGGCAATTCTCCATCTGCCTGACTCCAATTACTGCAAGTGGGGTCATGGAATTCTTCAAATGAAAATTTCAGGTCAAGCTATACGGATCTGTATTATATAGGATTCTGAAGAGGAGAGCCACAGTGATTTGAAACAGCAAGAGAATGCCATCATTTCAGCAATTTGGTAATGTGTCTCTTCTGGCACATTGACCTCCAGGGACACACGCCTGCTTTTTGCTCTTTCCTTCTTGTTCATCTCATCATGTTGGAACTTGGCCAAATCACTTGGTCTATGTGCCTCCTCCATTTTCATCTCAGTGTGGATGGTGTGAATACCTTCTTTATCATGTTCTGGATCAATACGTAAAATATCCTTTTAAAAAGATTTCAATTCTCACATAGGCCTTGTTTGGAAGGTTACTTGACAGCACCACCTCTGGTTCAAGTGGAGAGACTTCTGGGGGTTGGGCATCGGGAGTCATGATATCACTTTCAACCTTGGTATTAATTTCCAGTGTAACCTTGAGCATGTCACTTTCTCTCTCTAGACTTGTTTCCGCATTGAGAAAACAAGAGGCTTGGAACTAATAATCTCCGAGGTCTCTTTTATGGTTGATAACAAACTTGCAAATAGTAAAATAAATCATAATCATTATAGTGGGACCCCAATTTGTTTAGCAGTTTATAATTTATAGGCAACTTTCGTTCCATGAAGTCATTGGATACTTACAATAAACCTATTAGTATATGGGGCAGCTAGGCATTAGTGCTCTCTTCTGAAGAAGTTCAGAGAGAGGGGAAGGGACTTGACCAAGGTCACAGGGAAAACCAGTTCTAATAAAGAGACGGCCAGGACAGATCTTCTGACTCCTTAACCGCCTAGCATGTGTTTTTTCCCCTCCGCCTCACTACTTCACTAGTTTCAAAGATGCTGTGCTGAAGAGCTTCGAGAAGATGCATTCACACTTGTTTGCTCACATTAGAGGACGGCATTACTTAGGACCAGCTAAAGGTAGAAAAATTGCTTATACCTTATTTGGATTTTATTTTTTTTTCTAAAATATTCTTTTTTAAAAAATATATTTTATTGATTATGCTATTACAGTTGTTCCAATTTTCCCCCTTTGCTCCCCTCCACCCAGTACTCCCCTCTTCCCTCCCACAGTCTCCACCCTTAGTTCATGTCCATGGGTCATGCCTATAAGTTCTTTGGCTTCTCCATTTCCTATACCATTCTTAACAGCCCTCATCTATTTTGCATGTACAAATTATGCTTTTTAGTCCCTGAACATCTCCCCCCATTCGCTCCCTTCCCCTTCCAGCTGATTACCCTCCAAATGATCTCCATATCTATGATTCTATCACTGCTCTGGTTGTTTGCTTAGTTTGCTTTTTTAAATTCAGTTGTTGATAGGTTTGAATTTGTTGCCATTTTAATGTTCATAGTTTTGATCTTCTTCTTTTCTTAAATAAGTCCCTATAACATTTCATGCACTAAAGGCTTGGTGATGATGAACTCCTTTAGCTTTACCTTGTCAGGAAAGCACTTTATCTGCCCTTCCATTCTAAACGATAGCTTTGCTGGATAGAATAACTTAGGCTGTAGGTCCTTGTTTCTCATCACTTTGAATACTTCTCACCAGTCCCTTCTACCTGCAAAGTATCTTTTGAGAAGTCAGCTGACAGTCTATGGGCACTCCTTTGCAGGTAACCAACTTCTTTTCTCTTGCTGCTTTTAAGATTCTCTCTTCATCTTTAACTTTTGGCATTTAATTATGATGTGTGTTGGTGTGGTCCTCTTTGGGTCTAGCTTGTTTGGGACTCTCTGTGCTTCCTGGACCTATATGTCTACTTTCTTTGCCAAATTAGGGAAATTTTCTTTTATTATTTTTTCAAATAAGTTTTCAACTTCTTGTCTTTCCTCTTCTCCTTCTGGCACAGCAACCCTATGATTTGGATGTTGGTATGTTTAAACTTTTCCCAGAGTTTCCTAAGCCTATCTTTTTTTAAAAAAATTCTTTTTTCTTCCTGCTGTTCTGATTGAATGCTTTTTCCTTCCTTGTGTTTCAAATCACTGATTTGATTCTTGGCTTTCTCCTCTCCACTGTTCCCTGTACATTTTTCTTTATTTCACTTAGTGTAGCCTTCATTTCTTCCCTTATGTTTTTGCCATACTCAATGAGTTCTTTGAGCATCCTCATCTCCAGTGTTTTGAATTCTGCATCTGATGGGTTGGTTATCTTCGTTTTGTTTAGTTATTTTTCTGGAGTTTTGTTCTGTTCTTTTATTTGGGCCATATTTTTTTGTCTCCTCAATTTGGCAGCCTCTCTGTGTTTGTTTCTGTGTATTAGGTAGAGCTGCTTTGACTGCCTGTCTTAGTAGCGTGGTCTACTGTAGAAAAGTTAAAAAGGCATCTGTACATTCTGTGAGGTGAAGCCTTAGATATTCACCAGGGCGGGGAAATCCACTTCACCGTTCTGTGACTCTGTGTGAGGGGAGTGCTTGGAGAGGGGCCTGTGCCACTGCCTGGCTTCTGGAGGTTTGCCCAGCACTCACCCCTTTTCCAGTCACTTCACTCACTTGCAGTATGTGACTGGTGCCCTTCCACCTGTTGCCCTGGTGGTGAACCCCAGAGTAGGTGGGTTTGTGTATGTTCTAAGTCCATGCAGGCCTTTTAAGCTGAATCTCCTGAAAACCTGTCAGTTTCTTCCACCACCCCAATCTCCCCTGGTTTTTATAACCAGAAATTGTGGTGATTTATCTTCCCAACTCTGAAACCCTGGGCTGTGTGCAGTGTGGCCTCAGCTGTGATTGCTTGCTCCCAAGGTATCCCTCCCAATTTTTCCCCACCACATGTGAATGGGGGATCTTCTGTTCTACCACCGCTGCTGCATTTCCATGCTATACCAAGTCTCCATGCCTCTCCACTTGTCTCTGCAACTCTGCCCTGCCTACCCCTCTGGATGAATGTGGCTTCTTTAAATCCTTAGTTGTCAGACTTCCATGCAGCTCAGTTTTCTGATGGTTCTGGTGTTATTCGTTTTGAGATCTAGTTGTAATTCTCTTTCGGGATGCTGAAGGAGGTGAAGAGCATCTACCTATGCCTCCATCCTGACCAGAAGTTCCCTTGTTTGCATTTTAGTAGTTGTTGGCACCAGGCTCAGAGCAAGGGCTTAGGTAGTTACAGGTGATGTGAAGAGAGACTGAGGGTGACTGCACCAATGAAATTCTTAACCAGAGCACACTGGGAGAAGTTGAAGGAGGCAAGGAAACTCAGTGTGGGACGAGGCACCATGGTCAAGTGGAGATGCTGGCGCATTCCCAGGGAAAACACTGTGACCTGTGTCTTGTCCAACAGTTTTCTAAAGCCTAGTGTGGGTCTAGAATGAATAGCAATTTTTTTTTTTACCATTTGACTGTATTGTATTTGGGGGAGAAAATAGCCTGGAAAAGTTTTAGATTTTGTAAGTCAAGATACTGGTTTTCCTAGTTAGCTGACAAAATGTTGGCAGATGCAATTTCAGAAGTGTGTGAGACAAAGGAGCAAAAAGAGGAGGTCCTACCTGGGCCTGATTTTCTCATCTGTAAATGAGCCTGCGTTTGCATTCAAGGCCACTGCCACCTGACCCAGCCTTCTCTGACACCGCTTCTCTGTACACTCTACTCAGAAACCCAGCTTCTCTCCTGCCCACGAGGAAATCTGACTCCGCTTAGGCTTCACTTAGCCCTTCTCATCTTGATTTGTTTTCCTCGTGATTCTAATTCTCCTTGTTTTTAAGGCCAGTGGGAATGCCATGAAGCTTTCCCTCCACACCCCAACTGGCAGTTGGTGCTCCTTCCTAACCTACCAGTCACTTGCAAATAACATGCAGCCTGATGTGCAGTTGGTACTTAAAAATGTTCACCTTGTATTACAGTTGTTTGTTACATGTTTTGTGCGATAGCCTGACTGGAGTCCTTGATGACGAACACATCACTGTGCTCTGTCCCCGCCCCAGTCCTGGGCACTTGCACTTCATGGTAAAGGAAGAGCCTAATAACTATCTGAATGAACGGAGGGACGAGTGAGTTCTAAGGCCCTCTGTAAGACCAACTTTCTGTGATTTAAGGCAACATAATATCTATTTAAAAGCAGTGTTACCAAGAATCCACTTATAAGTAAGATACTTTTTAAGAAGTTATCATTGAGACTTGCTAAATCAAAAACTGTTCTGGCTGAATGATTACTGTTTCTTTAAAATGAAATTCATTTAAAAGTAGGTGCCATGTCATAGAAAAAGTGCTGCCTGGGGATTTTTCCTCAGAAGAGTTAATTTTGAGATCATGTTATGTTCCTTACTAGCTGCGTGACTTTGGACAAGTCACGTTACTTTCGCGAGTCCAATTTCTTCAACGTGAAGAAGTGCGTTCTCAGGGCTGTTGGGAGGAGTTAATGAGATAATGGATGTGCGAGTCCTTTGCAAATGGAAAAGAACTCCATGTTTGAAAAGGGTTATTATTATCAGTATCATTATTATTATTTTAGCAGTCATTTCCATGGAGCATAAATGCAGTCTCTAGAGCTTTGTCGAGCCTCTAAGTGTACAGATTGTATTTAGAAGTTTATATCATGCCCAATACGCAGTTGAGTAACAGCTAATCAATGCTAATAGCCTTGGGTCTTTATTTACAGAGTGCCCTTCCTCTGAGCTCCAGAGCCCTTAAAAGCTGGATCCATCATTCCTCAGTCAATTTCCATTCAGTCAGTCATTCAGCAAATATTTATTGTATGCCTACTATGTGTCGGGCAATACTTTTGACAGTGACTGGGTTGCTGATATTGTTAATGCCCATTTCATTTGCAGGGAACTGGAGATCCGAAGAAGGAAAGGAACTTTTACAAAGCTGCATGCACAGACAGGGCGGGGGTCAGGGGTCAGTGGTCAGCCCAGAGCTTAGGGCAGGTCGTGGCCCACATTGTGCTCACAATAATTACTTTATGAACTGAAGCTGGGCCCCTGTGGTTTGAGTCACAGATCTTCATCTGTAGCAAACTGGGCCTTTGCCTTATTTGCTCACAATGCGACGTGATGTCAGCGGCTGAAAGGTGCATTATGTGACCCGAGGTACACAGGTCAGGTTTCAGAACTGCTTTGGTCGGTTCAATTTCAGACACTTTGGAAAGAAAAGTTTAAATGTAGCTATCGATTGAGGGAGATTTGCGTCTGTCCCAGAGCCGACTCCTGTGGAGCCTGCACCTGGCTGCAGACACATTTCACAGAGTTGCAGTTTCACTTTTATCCTCCCGAGAGAATAGGCTCTTTTTTCCAAGTGCAGGATTTTCAAGATGCAGGGACGAAAGCTCCCCTTTCATGTGCAGTGACTCAGAGAGCAGGGAGTCAGCAAGAATGCGGTAAGCCAGCCCAAGGTGCTACAAGGGGAGTATGAGGCATGCTTCCCACTTTCAGCGCTGTAGCCTCTTCAAGGTATTGCCTGCAGGGTCTCAGAGCAAGCATCCCCAGCTTTGGAACAGCCTCGCAGTTTTAGCCAGAACAGGAACATAGTGCAGGTCATTTGTACCATGTTCAGCGATATGATTGTTGACAGTCCATTTGACATCTGTGGGGAATACTGACCTAGAGGAAGACACAGCGGCGACAGCGCCTTCTCTCTTCAAAAGCTCAAAACGAAGTGATTAAGAATATACAAAAATCATTAAAAGGGCTTACTCACTCAATAAATAGTTTCTGACAGAGTCTGTTTACTCAAATAATGCAAAGAGTAAAACAGATTTGGTGAAACCAAAAAAAAAAAAGGTTTTCCATTTTGTTCTATTTGTAGGATATGGTATTTGGGATAGTTTTGTAGAAACTAAGAAGAATTTTGGGGGAAATGTTTGTTCAATTAATATAAGGTTTCAGTCGTGCAAGATAAATATCAGTAAGGTCTAGAGCTCTGCTGTACAACACAACCCCTGTGTTGTAGTATAGTTTAGTGTGCTAGAAGTTTACTGAAGGTTTGCTGTAGTATACTGAAAGTTTAGTATAGTAACATTGTATCATGTACTTAACCGTGTGCTAAGAGGATAGATTTCACATTCAGTGTTCTTACCACACACCCCACCCCCAAACAACAGAGCTAGAGATTCAAAGAGACTTTTGGAAGTAATAGCTGTGTTCATTACCTGGATTTGGTGGTGGTTTCAGGGGTGTATGCATATGTCCAAACTCATCAAATTATAAATTAAATATGTGAAGGTTTCTTGTGTATCAGTTATACCGCAGTAAAGCTATTTAAAAAAAAGATTGGTTAGTGAACAACGCCCTAGGCACAGACAGACAGAAGCTGCTCCTTGGCACCAGAATGGCCCCCTTAGGACAGATTGAAGGGGGTAACAGGCGAATGTTATGGGAGAAGGTTATTGTCAGTCGCTGCAGCAGCCAGCTTCACTTCTGTTTCATTGGGTACACAATACTGTAAAACTCTCAAAGTGATATTTGGAAGCATTTATAGAATACTCGTCACAAACTAAGTCCTTGGTCAGAAGTTACTACTTCATGATTCACCCAGTCTTTCATATGTCATAGATTTCTCTGAGCAACTGGAAATTTGACCTCTGCTCAAATTATAAATTACATAAAAATTCCTGATAAATAAAGGCTTAGAAGAATATGAGAAGGGTCCCTCAAAAGCTGGAATTATCTTCTGGAGGGCGGGTCCCTTGTAGAGCAGACTTCCCCTGCTAGGTGAGTATTCTAGGAACCCATCTGTATCAGTGTGCCAGCTTGCACTGTTGTGAGAGGCTGCATTCAGCTTCAGTGAATTTTTCTGAAGACTCTTTCATGTGTTTGCCCGCTTCAGGATGGGTGATTTGCGGCACACCTGCCCACACTCTCTGAGTGTTCAACAGTTTTTTATCTAAAACAGCATGACCCCCATGCCCCACCCTCCCTATTCACCGGATCTCTCCCTGAGCGACTTCTATTTGTTTCCTCAGATGAAAAAAGTCCTCAAATGGAAACAGTTTGCTAATGTGGGAGAGATGAAATAGAGCAGAAGCACTAAAAGGCATCAAAATTGACAAGTTCAAAAACTGCTTGAGCAGTGGAAAAAACATCTCAATAAGTGTACTGCATCAAATGGAGAGTACTTTGAAGGTGACTGAGGATGAAATGTAAGAATAAATAAACAATTTTTTATAAATAAATTCCTTTTTTGGGTTGGTCCCTCCTCCTATGGTTTTCCTAATCACTGCCTTAGTGGACATTTGGTATAAATACCATGCTTTTGGTAAAATGACCCTAGAAATTCAATAACCATAATGGGTCATTAGTTTTACTTGATAAATAATATTTTGGCTTGAATGAGACCAAAAAGAAAACTCCCCTATCTTCCTTTTGACTGTATTCCTTTGAATCACAGAGTCAACTTTCTTCTTAGTTTACATATAAGTAAATATATAGGTATACTTTTAGAAGTAACTTCCTCTTGTTCTTCACTTTATTGTGAAGATTGCCATAGATTGATTTCAATATTCCCAGTGATTTAGGAATTGGTATATTTACCAAGTGGTATAGTTTATATCCAAGTAATGTATTTACTGTTAAGTACTTCTGTTTCAGCTTTCTTAAGAAGTTAATCAAATGAATACTTATATTTGTATGCATGTGTAGATCCACTCTTTTAAAAATAGCCAGAGCCCCAACCTAGGGACACCCATATAAGTGCAGAATATTGCATTGGACCTGGCCCAGGGATGCAAGGAGAGTGGATTCTACAGGAGGGGGACCATCCCCAAAAAGGAATTTATGTATAAAAGATTATTTATTTATTCCTACATTTCATCTTCGGTCACCTTCAGAGTACTCTTCATTTGATGCAGTGGATCCTACTCTGCCAGTTATCAGCTTTGTGATGTTAGACAAGGCACATACCTGCTCTGGGCCTCAGTTTTTTTCAGGACCGCCCCCCTTCCTGTCTTCGGGTAGTATTTATTATTGTCTGTTAGGTGTGCTGCACTGTGGTAGATATTGTACCTATGATTCCATGGTGCTTTTCCTCACAAAGGTTGAAAAGTCGCAAGGCAAGACCTAAGGTCGCCCAGCAATGTAAGTCACGAAAGAGGAATGATCAGGGTTCTGTGAGCACCCAGGGTGAGGAGCATCGATCACACAGGAGGAAAGCTCCCTGGAGGGGCTGACCCTTGTGCTGAATTTTGAGGGAGCTATAAAAAAGGGGGCGTGAAGTCTTCCCAGGTGGAGAGTACAGTGCAGATGAATGCTCAGATACATGACACAGAGTGACGTCCTTGAGGGAGTGACATCCTTGGGGGAGTGACAGGAGAGAGGTGGTTCAGAGGATGCGCATGGGCTGCAAATGTTGCAGTGAGAATACCACTGCCACTCAGCATAACTACCTTTTGTTTGCTGCAATGAAAATGCAAGTTTAGCATATTTGTAGAGTTTAAAGATTGGCAAAAGTACTGTTTTAGAGAGCCTAGGTTTTTACCAAATAGTTACTTATAATACATATACCATTTCTCAAATGTAAGCAAGTATTAAAAAGATCTGGGGGCTAACAGAGACCTACTAACAATGTCAATGGCTGAGGGTATGGAAGAGATGGTATCCTCCCACGATACAAAATTTTACAACTGGTCACTTGAATACTCGCCAAAGTGCTCTGATAAACTAGTCCAAATAGTAGCATATTCTTGAGAATAATAAGAGCTCTGCTCCTTGACATTATTTGAACTGCTTTAGTTCTTCTGAGCATAGACACTCGGGATATTTTTCATTTCTTGGCACAATTTCCTGAGCATTCAGATTAAAATAATTTTTCATGTTTGTTGTAGTGGTAGCATATTAAAAATTAAGCAGAAATAAATTGGGGAAAAAGTTAAAGTTAGAAATTGCAATGGGAGGGAAGCACTGAGATTCAGTTCACCAATGATTACCAATTCCAACCACAGGTGAAGTTCAACCACATTTGTTAGCCTTATTTACTTGTGCCCTTGTGAAACTTAGGAATAATCACTCACAAACTTGAAGCGTTGTAAGGATTAAGTATAATGTATGTGACATGCATAGTATGTAGAGTAAGTGGTATAAATTGCACTGTCACTTCTCAGGCTCTGCGCCAAGTGTTCTGTTGACTGTGCCTCCAGGGCAGGGCAGATGGGAAAGGGGAGCCAATGGGACTTCTTGGGGAGCAAAAGCCCTAGAAGAGGCATAGTTGGAAGGGCTTTCTGAAGGTTGTTCTAGAACTTGTGGACTTAAGAAAGAGATAAAAGCACAGCTGGGAGGTCAAAAGTTGGATCTTGCATTGTGCTAAGGAGGTAATTAAATGCAAGTCTGATGGAAAGCTGGTGGAATGAGAGAGAGAGAGAGAGAGAACACGACTTCAGGATCAAACTGCTGAGTGGATGAGGTCAAAGGATGAACATGTAAATTTGCCTGTGGCCACTATTTGTTTCCTGCAGTCTCAACAAACTGGAAAGTCAAGGTTGTACTTTCAAAGGAGCTGCAATGAAAGGGATAGGCCTTGGGGAAGACATATGTGTAAGATGCAGGCTTTGCAGCCAAAGAGCTAAGCCTGATTGATCAAGTAAATGTGAAAACAAGAAATGCTAAATCCAAGGGAGAGCATTCCGAGAACTTAAATGGAGGGAAACAAGTTATATGGAGGGCCCTTTGGCTCAAGCACTCCCTCTGCTTCCACACTGTAAAAACTATCCGAAATGGCCAAGGCCACTGGGGCAGAAATTAAAACTGGCCCCTCAGATATGGTAACAGTGATATTCTAATGGGAATCCTGAGTGTTATGGCCCCGTCTTCCATTCAGTACCTCTTTTCTCCTCATCTTCTCTCCACTCCAGCAACACCAGACTAGCAGCTGCACCTCAAATCCACTCTACATCCTACTCCACTGAGAGTTTAATGCTAACCCTTGTGCTAGAAGTGGCTTTCTCTCTTCACTGGAAAGTCTTTTTCATCTTTCAGGGGTTTTTCCCCTTCTCCAACTGGTGAAGAAATGCACTGTCTCTCCTGGTCTCCTGTAGCACCACTTTATCCAGAGACTCGTGGCGGAAGATGTCCTTCCTACCTGCCAAACGTATGTCCTTGAGGCACGTGCAAAGGCCAAGCATTTGAATTCTGAAAGTAAGTAGTTGAGTTTCCAACTCTCAGCTCATTGGCTGGGTATTTTGGGCAGATAATATATCTTCTTGGAGCCTCAGCTCCCTATCAGTGTCAGTATGGGGATTTAATTAGGTACTACATACAAAGTGCCAGCATGATGTTACAAAAATTAAGATGTTTGTTGAAGTCAGTATATGGAATCTAGAATATAAATAAATATAAATATAAACTAGCCAACTCTCTTTAAATAGGTCTTAGGGGCTAGCTACCTGTAACTTGAGAAAGAAGTTTGATTTCCTTCATTGTCACACTTTGATACATTCTCTGATGCCACAAGAACGAGTCATTCTCTCAGCAATTTTATGAGAGTCATAAAGTGGTGACATTTTACTCTTATTGGATACATAGTCTACAGAGGAAAATGCTTAACTTAGTTTTAAAACTTGTTTGATTTTCTCAGTGTTGATATCTCTTCTGAATTCTGATTTTCAGTGTATAATTAAGATGGGTGAACTATATTTATTGTTTTCCTATTTTATTTTTGTTGCATTTACACTCTTCTGGTTCTCCATTCAGGGCCTAGGTGATACTTGTATAACCTCCACTCTTTAAAATAATTAAGAAACAAAACTCAAGTGTAAGAAGGCACCATTCTTGGTGACTCTCCCCTTTCCATCAATGCTGCCCCAAAATGTTTGTGTTCTGTACTTCTAAGACATTAGTCTTTTGGCAGTCTTATCCGGAGCAAATAATGCTGAATGTAATAATAGCAAATGCTTTGGCATATGCATCAATGTGGAGATGAGTTTACAAATACTCAGTAATGTATCCCACAAGAATACATCATCTTTTTTAAATGTGCTTTTCTAACATACTTATGTTCAATTGGGAAAACACCACATTCATTATTAGAAAGGTAGAGAGGCTCTTTGTATTCTGGGAGGATTCTTGATAGATGATTGCTGTATTTAGCCAGGGGAGCTAACATTTCACTTAAGAGGGGAAAGAAAAACTATCTATTCAGGGAGAAAACCAAGAATCAAGGTATTTTAAGTTTCCTGCTTAAAATGAGAAATAACTGGATCTCGTTGACAGTCTGAAATGTCTTCTCTTTCAAAGATGAGTTTAGTTTTTGGAAAAGCCAGAAGTCACAGGGCACCAAATCTGGGCTGTAGCGGGGCTGACTCACCTGGGTGATTTGATGTTTTGCCAAAAAAGAGCATGAGACATGATGCATGAACAGGTGCATTGTTGTCATGAAGCCGCCAATCACCAGTTGCCCCTATCTGCAGCTTTCTGAATCATGTGAATAGTTTCCATGGAGGAATGTTCAAGCTGAATGCAAAATTTGATGCAGATTTGTTGCTCTGCTCATTCAGTCATTTTCAGTGCAACAACCACACAGTACACAGGCTCACTCAATGGCATCAACCACCCCCAATGACTAGTACAGTGAAGTTGTCCCTGTTCATGCATGTGTATTCCAGTCCACTCTCCTTGGCTTCCAGGTTACATCAATGTTTTGCAAACCACTTTTGTTGTGTTAATAATGGCTGGACTTTTCCCCAGACAGACCTTGTATTCAGGAGTTGATCCTAGAAAATAAAAATCCATGGAATATTTGCCATTCATGCATTACTTGTCCAAATCATTTCTTCTTCCCTTGACTGAGTTACAATGCTGGTTCTGTTCATGGACGTCTATGACGCCAAGCAAGGGGTGAAAAAGAAAGACAAAAGTGAAAAGGTTATGGGAGGAAGGGGCATTGGAGCATGTGAAAAAAAGACTATCTGGGTAGGATTTTTAGCTGTTCAGTGGTTGAATGGCATTAATGGGGCCTAGTAGACTGCTCCTTTTTCACTTCAACCGAGTCTCTGTTTTGTACTCAAGTGCTTTGTACTTCATTAAGATAATGGTTAAAAGAACTGATTTTGAAGTCTAGAACTTCTAAGTTCTTACCCAAGAGTCTTACCCTCCATTGGCCTCCTGTGTCTTATCTAACTAAAGGAGTCCTAGTGGTCCTTTGAGCTCTGACATTGGAGCCAAAAGGAATGTGACATCCTGTGTGATAAACAAGGGCTAGCATGCTCTCCAATGAGGAGGATGCTGTGGTCCACATACACAAACTCCCAGCATTAGGGCTGGAAGGAACTTACAGGTTGTTTTCTCCAACCCTTTTCTTTGAAAGGAAAAAGTCAGGATTAAATCTCAACCCCTTTCCAATATCCTTTTTGTAACAATTGCTACTTATTAACTCTTAATACCTTGCCATTCTCCAGAGAAAAGGAAAAAAAAATGTTTGTTGAATGAATTTGGAAAAGATTGGGTAGACTGGCATGAAATGTTTGCCAGTCATAATGTATAGGCCTAAATTTAAGATCAGAGGGAAAGCAATAGATATTTTAAATTGAGACAGACTTCGGGTGACTGAGAGAAGTCGTGGGGACATCAGCAGCATCATGACCTCACTACCTCGGGATCTAGAAATCAGTACACAAGAGAACTCTCTGTGCGCAGCGGCAGTCTGAGTCCCATCTCTAACTACAACCCTTGTCTTTGCTTTTCTTAACAGCTTGTCCAATAAAGTCATCTCAGTGGGGTGGAATGATTGAAGAGGAAAAAAGACAATGTAAAGGCTCTGGAAAATACTTTTTTAAAGATAGCAAATACAAAAATCTATTTGGCTTTTTTTTTTTTTTAGTGAATCGTGGAGTGTCAATATTATCAGCACTTGGTCGTGATCCTCCAAGTTCCTGTTAATAATGCTCTTGGGTTCATACACCATGCTGTCCATTGCACTATTGTTCTCTCTTGATGTTACTTAAATTCATTTGGCTGAAATTGTTCGTGAATTTTTTCCACTTTTTTAATAGCATGGTTTTTCGGCATTAGTAATATGGCTAATTGTTTCATTTCTGCATTTTACTTTGCCTGGATAGCTGCATCCACTAAGTGAACAGGAATTTGAATATAAACACAAACCAGAAAGAGTGTCACCAAGTAAGAGCACTGGTAGTGAAAGAAATCTTTGCTGTTGTTCATCACACAAGTAATATACTTGAGGCACGTCAACCAGGCATCATGTAGGGCACATTATCGAGGTTGCTTATTGCTGGCAGCACATTTAGTTAGTGTAGTTACCATGTTTCAGTCCTGCAACAAGAAATTCCCATGGTGCTTACCAAGTGAAATGAATGGAGTTCTGAAATCACAGTTTGCGGTGTAATGCGAACAGGACAAACCCTCCATCGGAAGAATGCACCATGTGCGCACCATTATGGAGAAAGCTGTAAAGAAATGGGCACTGGCAGGCTTGGCTCCTGATCTTGCTTGTATCTTGCCACTTGACTTGGGCACAGTTGTCTTTTCCCCACTCTAAGCCCCAACTAATTTTCACTTTTGTGTAATGTTTATACTAGAAGATTCATGAAGTTTCTTCTAGCTGTGAAACTGCAATGTCAGCACTGTGAGTCCACAGACTGCTGGTATACCCCAACACCTAGACTGGTATCCGGCATATGGCAGGTTGTCAATATTTATTAAATGAATCAGTGTTGACTTTTTAGAGCTATTTATTCATGTGCTACTTTTACCAGAAAAATGTCCAGCATCCATGTATTTGAAATTTGGGGCATGGAGAGTACAGGGTGAGCAAATGTCTTCAGTGCAAATGTCTGCATTCCTCTGAGGGGGCATCGTATTGGTGCATCTTTTTTCTTTTTAAGATTTTATTTATTTATCTTTAGAGGGGAAGGGAAAGAGAGAAGAAGAGAAATATCAATGTATAGTTGCCTCTCGTGCATCCCCCACTGGTAACTGGCCTGCAACCCAGGCATGTGCCCTAGACTGGGAATCGAACCGCGATCCTTTGGTTCGCACTCAATCCACTGAGCTACACCAGCCAGGGCGTAATGGTGCATCTTTAGACTAGAAGTTGATGTACATTTGGTCTACTCTTATCACAGAACTCAAGGATTTGGTTGGTCTTCATAATGATCCCAAGCAAATTCAAGAAGTTACTTTTGCATGTCATTTTGCTATTCTTATCCCCAGAGCATAAAGGGGCAATCAGTTGAAAAGTGCTTCTTCCCCAGTGTTCTGTTTGAAATGATTATTTCAACCTGTGTCTACTTGGAACCATTTTTTAAAAAGATTTTATTTATTTATTTTTAGAGAGAGGGGAATGGAAGGAGAAAGAGTGGGCAAAAAACATCAATGTGTGGTTGCCTCTCATGTGTCCCCTACTGGGGACCTGGCCTGCCACCCAGGCATGTGTCCTGATTGGGAATCAAACCGGCGACCCTTTGCTTCACAGGCCCATGTTCAATCCACTGAGCCACATCAGCCAGGGCAACCTGTGTCTACTTGGGACCTAAACATTATTGAGATTGGCACACCCCATTTTAAGTGGGCATCATGCCAGTGTAGCAGATGGCTCTTGAAATTGTCAGTTGATAGTTTACGTATAAATCTCTAACAGTGTCAAGTGGACAAAGTCCTTAACCAGAAATGTCAAAAATGCTTGTCAGTTGCCTCTAGATGCCTTACCTCTGCACCATTACTGTGCCTCACCACTGCAGGTCTCTTTAGACTCTTAATAGAGTCTAAAGCCTCCAGAGGAACTACTGTGAAATGATGTAGACAGGTGGTTCCTTGGCAAAATACACCCAGATGACCTGTGTCCTCTTTTGCCATTTCCTACATTTTATAGATTGTTCCTTACCTACACTGTGTACCTGCAACCTGAACCAATTCTATTGAAACTTTATCACTTGCCATTTTCTTCTTAGGAAGACTGTTATTTCACCATCACTCAAGGAATAAAAACCTCACACATAGTGTATAATCAAGATAAGTTGCTTTCTGAGAGACATGACCTAATCTCAAGCAGGGGTGTCCAACCTGTAGCCCATAGGCTGCATGCAGCCCAGGATGGCTATGAACACAGCCCAACATAAGATTGTACATTTATTTAACACATAAGATTCTTTTGTGATTATGTGTTGCAGTGTATTTAACATATGGCCAATGAACACCCCTGTTCTTCCAGTGTGGCCCAGAGATGCCAAAATGTTGGACACCCTTGCATTGTCACTCTCATAGGGCTTTGCCACATTGACTCATTATTTTTTTCCCTTTGAAATTTTTGTCATCTACTTTGTTCTTTCTTCCTCTGTAACTGATTTCTTCCAACTTCCTAGACTGTTTGTGAAGGCATGGTCCGCCTATTAGTCTGCCTAAGAGATGCTTGAACCAAGGCCCGATAATTTATGGTTTTTTCCCAAGAGTAAACAATGAACATATTTGTTAGCTCCCTCTTGATAATCTTGCTGCCTCTTGCAGGTCATTTATAACCTTGTTTATGTCATCAGAATTGCTAATTGATGCCGAATGAACTGGTTTTGTAGCCACGGAAAAAGCTTTATTTTATTAAACTTGCTTATCCATCAGGTGTTATATAAAACCTTCTAAGTTCCACACACCATCCTAGATGCCGGAGTTACAACAGTGAACAAATGGGCCCAGTCTTTGTCCTTGTGGAGCTTACATTCTGGGACATCTTGGGACTGACATCCTCAGTGATCAACTGTGAGTTGATCACCTGTTCTGTCTTACAGTGAACCCTTATTTGTGGTGGTGAGTTGATCTGTCATCATCAAAAACAGTTCTAAATGGTCAACTGTTATTTTCCTTATAATAGATTATGCAATTATAAAAGATGAATAGTAAGAAAATAATTGGACACAAAGAAAAGGTCACAAATTCCTCTCAATTTATAGCCAGCTTTCTGGAAGAACAGAGGGAATATATGGAAAAAATCTCTGTGGGCTTGCAATTGATTTGATATATTATGGAGTCTCTTTAAATTGTTAATTATAATATAACACATTACTGTGAATTACTCCCACTCATTTTTATTGTTTCTGTACATTCTGGTAGGAACCAAAGCTAGAGACTCTGAATATGCACACTAGACAATCAATTACATGGGTTACCCACAATTAGGCTGGAGGGCCAGTGCTGGTGGTGCTACTCTGATTCAACTGCGCAGTATATATAATATGGCCGTGCAATTTGTTGTCCAAACTAGGATAGTTTCTGACCATGAAGGGCATACACCAATACAAGGGACTTAGTTCCACCAAATTCTGAAATAGCAAATTACCAGGCTACTAGTCTATTTCCTTTTTTTCAAGGTCATCATCAAGCAAATTCATCATAATTAGGTCAAATTATTTCTTATTGACACTTTCCGTTTTTCCCTTAATTCTTACCCCAGGACATGATTATTGATCCTAGAATGAGAGAAAGGGAGAGAGAGAGAAGAGAAAGAGAAATGCTGATGTGAGAGAGAAATGCCAATCAGTTGCCTTTAGTATGCACCCGCACCAGGGACCACACCCCAAACCCAGGTGTGTGCCCTGACTGGGAGGAGAACCTGCAGCCCTTTGGTGCACGGGACAAGGCTCCAACCAACCCAGCCACCCTGTCAGGACTCTTACTGACACTTTTATAAAGCAATTCTGCCCTTAAGACCTCTCCCACTTTGGTGGTAGAGATGATGGGGGAGCAGACCCCTATCATTTTTAATAAAGGGGGAGGACCTTGAAGGCTTCTAGCCTCTAGTTTTTAAAACCTACCTACAGGCTAGCTCGCTGCCCGGCGTCTTCTGCGCTCCCAGTCCAACTGTGATTGTCTCTATTTTACCCCTTACTATATCTTTTAAAATTACTTATGTGCCTATCATCTTTAATAAGCTTTATTATGCCTCTGTAGGGCAGAGGTCATATTTTATTTATACTGTAACCTCTTTGTGCCTCTGGTTGCTCATCTTTAGAATGCAGGTAACAGTACTAACCACATAGAATTTTACAAACACCAAATTAATGAAAACATTTGGAATTCTCGTAATAGTGCCTGGCTCATCTGGCACATAGTAAGCTGTTGGTAGTGTTAGCTCAATATTATTATCATCATTATTTGTTATCATAGTACCTAAAGTCAATGTCATATACACAAATATATATATACTAAATATTAGTAATTCATCAAATATTTGTTATTGTTTTCTGTAGTCAAGACACTCTATACACTACAAAGATGATCCAGGAACACATTTTTAGTAAGGATGGGGAACAGGATGAGATATGCACATAAATACTTATAATATAAAATAAAAAGTAATAGGTGGTATAAGAGAGGTAAAGATATAGCAATATTGTTATTTTTAACAGAGAACATTTTCAGACTGAACGGATTAGGGAAGATTGTAGGAGTGAGATGGAATTTTAGTTGAATCTTGAGGAAAGTACAAAATTCTGATATACAGACTTTTTTGTTAGAGGTGAAAACATTACTTATATTTTACATAAATAAAGTATGGAAGAGGAAAATCTTGAGGTTTACGTAGGATGATGACAAGTATTTTCTAGGAGTTAAGCTTGGAGAAGACTTGAGAGGTAGTCTGGAACTAGATAATGAAAGATCTTGAATGTCAGACTACAGATTTTGTATTACATTTGATTTATTTTCTGTTTAATAAAGCATCTGCGTTTTTAAAATTATGAATAAAAGTCATGAAAATTCATGAACTAGGAGGCTCTCCCTGTTCTTGTTCACTTATCTTGTAGATAACGGGGAGGTGGTTACATAAGAAATCATCCTGGAATAGATGCATTGCCCCTGCCTGTGAGGCAGGACCCTCAGTTTGCGAGCCAGGTTCTGCTCCCCTATGTGACTCTTTTCAAGCCTGTACCCTCCCTGCCTCTTCATCTGTAAAAGAGTACACATTAAGGATGTATGTAGATGGACTCTAAAAGTATCTCCTTTTCTAAAACTTTTGTGGAGGAAAGAGGATATAATGGAGTATAGTGTTAGGAGCAGAAATTATTTATCCCAACGAAACGGACTATTCTTTTTTTTTTTGAGTAGTCAGATGTAGAAGTTGCTTTATTATACTTATTTTTTAAACAAACTATATTTGCACATTATTGAAAAATAAGATAAGGAAAGAGGACACATACAACTACTGAAAATACTGTCCCTAAGAGATCTGTACACATTCTGCTCTGATGGTTTTTGTCCATTGCCCCTTTCTGGGTCTGGTGGTGGCACCCGCCCAGTCTCCTTTTCTCTGTTCTCCCCTTCCTCACTTCTTGGCTGAAGAATTGATCTCACATGTGTTTCTGTGTATATTTCTCTTTCTAACCATTCACCTCTTCGTTCGTTATTTCTCTGACCATCTGTCTCTTCATCCACCTGTCTTCATAGAGATGTATATTCATTATAATATTTTACAAGACTGTGAAAGTGAGAAAGTATAAGAAAGTATAATAAAAGTATCAGAAAACCTCATTAGGAGTAAGTTTAAGGACATAATAGACAGTTATTCTTAAGAAACAACTCTACTCTCACCCTTAGCCTACTTCCTAAACCTATCCAAATTTAAAGAAATCCCAAGGTTTTCCCATTACTTTCTTGGGCACACAATCGGAGAGCCCCAAAGTGAGCAGCCCCTAGCTTGCGGCCTCTGTAATCCCCGACCCAGTCCAGTGTTCTAGTTCCTCAGGGCTGCCAGGAGGCAGGCTCCGCTGAGCCACAGCAGTTCATCAACAACAGTGGCCCACTAGTAAGTGTCCCGGTCTGGCTGAACTGTCATGATTAATATTTGTGATCAAGGTCTTCAGGCATTACAACATTCCAAGATGCCTTCTGAATCACCAGAATATTCAATTATAGTTGGCCTCAGGTTTCTTGTTGGGAGTACATTTTATTGTACTTAAAAGTTTTGAAAATTGAGATTAGAACTCTACTATGGAGGGGTCTTTGTGTCACCTGCAGTGTGTGATTAATCCGATTAATCTGCACATCTCTCTCCTCGACCATTCCAGATAACGGAGTTTTCTAGATTTGTTTTTATGCCCCAGAATAAAACTATTATTCTCAAGGAGAGAATATTCCCTTAGGAAAATTTTGACTACTGAAAGAATGAAAGATGATAAACACACATGGACCATTAAACATTTTGCAGATAAACTAAGTACACTACGGGCTTTAAAAATATTCTCTTATGAAAGTGGTACTTCAAGGAATGCTTGGTTTTACGTCTTTCCCTAGAGCCTTATACACAAGAAAACACTCTTCCTCTGCATCTCATAAAATGCTCATGTATACCGTTTTGAAGTACTTAATATCAATAAGGTGTCTCCCCACTTTTGGAGATTCTACTTCTTGGTAGAATGTTGGAAAAAAGCTAAAAAGAGGACCCAAAAATGTCCTCAGTGATGTTGTTTGGAGAACTTTCCAAGCCTTGGAGCCTAGTCATTGAAGTTTTGTGGGAGAGACAATGGGAATCTCAGGAAGGCAAGAAAATTCAAGTCTGAGCAGCAAAGAAATGGGAGAATATTGACCTTGGATAGCTCCAGAACTACTCCTATCCCATCCCCGAAAAACAAACAAATATGGGAATGCAAAAAGACATATAAAATCAGTCGGGGAAGTGGATCCTCGAGGGGAAATCGTACACCTGGAAAGTTACTGCAGTAGCGAGGAGAGAAACCCAAATTATGACCCTTAAATAGGACTCGTAAATCTTCTCTTCCTTCCCTCACTTCTGCCTTCGGATTAAAGCTGTACCCAGCTGCGGGACCATAGTTTCCTTTCAGGCTTCTGTAATCCATCCTGGAAAATTGTATGGGACTAAAGCACAATGCCAATCCAATCCATTTTCTAGTTCGCAAAAGAAAATCCAGTCCGGCGTTTATTTTTAGCAGAGCTTCCCTGTGACCAAACGCTACAGCCCCTGGGCTGGGATAACAGGGGACTGTATTGGGGAGAGAAACGAAGGGGGCGGGGAGCAGGAGGCGGTGAAAAGGGGAGGGGGACGTCCTGCGCATGCGTGCCAGCGCCCATGCAAATCGTACATCCAGCGAGCAAAGTGGGATGATCTGTCACTACACCTGCAGCACCAGGATCCGAGGACAGCTCCTGCTTGCCGCTCCCAATCTCAGGTAAAAAAATATATATCTGAGCGGGCACCATGCATGCATTTCAATGCCAGACGTGCTTCGCAATATATCCCCCATTGAGGCAATCTGCTGCTGCTGCTAACTGTCCTTTGGTGGCTGATTGCAGCTTCAAGGTTTAAGAAATCCCATCTTTCAGGAAGCCTGAGGGGAAGGAAGGAAGTACGGGCGAAATCATCACATTGGCTTCCCAGATTTGGGAATCTGAAGCGGGCCCACATCTTCCGTCCAACTTCCACTGAACTTCCCAGCAATCGAAAGGGACCGAAATGGAGAGCAAAGGTATGTAGCTGTCCCCATCGGGGGACTTCCCGCTGCATGCGCGTGTGGCCAGGGCAGTCCTCAGCGAGGGGACTGCAGTGCTTGGGGAGCGAGCATCGTATTAGGTCGATAGGAGGAGATGCTATGTCCGTTGCAGCACCAGGGAATCCTGGCAGGAGGGCCACTTCTTTTTTAACTCCCCCAGCTCGAAGACACTGTTTAATACTCCATCAGTTGCTTAGTGAAGTGTGATGAGTTGTTTTTATTTATTCTTTCTTTCTTGGGTGGGGGAGCGTCCATAGATGGTGGGGGAGGAGAGATGTGTTGATAAAACAATTTCTGTGGAATGGACGGGTTCAAATAAATAGCACTCATTTGCTTTAGGATTGCTGACAGTCATGTTTGTATCTGATATCCAACAATGCATTGCTATAAAAAATGTTTGGATACCTCCACCCCCACCCTACAAAGATGGTATTTCTGGGTGTGTATGACCACATCCTACTGCATTTTCAATATATATCAGCAGAGAAATTGGGTCTATTTGAAATGGTGTGCGTTAGAACTGACCTCCAAGAAGAACAGTGTATCAGGAGTACTGCTTCACTCCCAAGCATGATGCATTTACTAGTTGTGGACATGTACATGTTAATATTCTCCTCCTAAGCAATTCCGTATGATGCACACACACCAACTGGGAAATTAACTGTGACATCCAACTTCTGATGGCATATTTAATACACGTAAACAAAACGGCTATTCAAATTGTAAGGTTGGATATCCTCTGAGTTTAACTCCATGGATGCAGGTCTCCTCTTCCTCCCCTGCCGCCTCCTTCAAACACCCACCTGGTTGCAAGAGCCTCGAGCGATGTAGTCAGATGCCCAGTAGGAATATTGGACATGCTTAATTCTGGTAAAATAAGAAGAAATGATGTCAACTTTTATGAAACTATATTCATTACCCAGCACTTGAGAAGCTATATTTGAAACAAGGTTTTATTTTTAAACCAGGAATGTCAGTCATTGTGCTAATGTGCTCCGGATCAGGGAATGGTGGTGGGTTACCTATTTCTGGGCTGATTAATAAAGCTAGCATATTGAATGGTAGCTGGTATATATTCTAAGTATTTTAAGTGTTGTAAGTAGTTAATTAGTAGAGTTAACTATGTGAACCTAGGTAAGCATCTACAGACAGTATGAAAAGAACTGAACTGACATGGATTCAGACTAAACGGCAATTTTCAGTTTAGGCAAATTATTCTTATGATTCACTGATCGGCATTTTCATGACTGACAATAATGTACATGAGACAATCTTTGTCTATAAATATAATGAGGCATATATTTATTAACTCTATTGTAGAATCCATTTAAAAATGAGAAGCTTCTTAACTCATAGAGGTCTTCCAGTTAAGTATTTCTAGAACATAAAATTAATGACAGAGTATCATTCTACTATAAAACATTTTTTTGTGTGCTTAGATGATATCTGCTATTTGGTTATTGACTTTTTTGTTTTTTTTTTGGCAAGGATTCCTGGTAACATTTTGGCCTCTAATTTAGGTACTAATATCTGATTCATCATAAAGGGGATGTATCTCTTAGTAATAAATTTTTATTTCCCTTCCTTGCTCAGAAGATATATTACATGTCACTCCAAGTTCCACGTGGCTTATATCACAGTTTGACAGTGGTAGAGTTCTAGATATTCTGCCGGTCTTTGGAGTTTTGAAGGGAGGAAGAATCCGAGGAATACATTGGAGGAGAATCAGGCCAGAATTTCTTTGCCTGTCCAGATAAAAGTGATACGGGCATGAACCGCAGCACTGATTAAAAGAGCATGAAGAATTTTGCCCCAAGCCAATATTGTGGTAGTTTTGCAGAAGTACCTTAATTGCCTGATGTATAAAAGACTTGACGAAAGTCTTTATGAAGTTAGTTCTCAGACTTCTTTTACAAAGCTGAATTAGCCAGGTAGTGATTCCAGAAAGAATTGCTAATTTTTGACATTTTGAGCTTATTTCCTAAGTTGGTGCAAATGGCACAACTAAAAAAATGTAGCTAATTTAAATTTTTTATTATAGAAGAAAAAAGTATATTAAGAGGTGTGTATCTGTATCTTATTCAAACTGGCACATTTTTCAGACTTTACGCTGCTGTGTACAAAGTTCTTTCCCCAACAGATTCAAATCTATTTCTAGGAAGACATTCCCAAATGTAAGTACATATAATCATTTTTTTTTCTACTGGAACTTCTTTTAAGATAGATTCAAAGAGTATTATGGCATAAGCCAGTTGAGGGTTCAAGAATTTTTCAACCCTCCCCCCCCCCAAATCTAATGGCCCAATTAATCTTGAATCCTGTCACTGGCATTTGACAACCTTCACGTTACCTCCAGCATTTGAAAACCTTTCTCAGGGTGTTTGTCTAGAGTCTCCAGGAAGTTGATCTTTAGTTATTCACAAATAAGATCAATTTTCTTTTGCTTCCTTACTTATTGCTTTGCATCACTTCCTGTCATCCAGTGTAAAGAAGAGAGGAAAATAAATCAATTAACCTAGCAATCAAGTCACCATCTAATTTCAGTGATCTTTATGGATCGGGGTAATTAATATTGCTTTAAAGATTTGGGGTAGTTGGTGCACAGTCCAAACAGCTTTGGCAGAATTGGGGCCTTGCAGTGGTTCACAGACTTTGTTGCCCACTAAAATCATCCGGCATGCGTTTTGACTATCCTCATGCCTAGGTCATACCCCATACCGATTACCTCAGAATGTTGGGGTGGAAGAGATGTAGATGGTTTTAAAAGATTTTTATTTACCTATTTTTAGAGAGAGGGGAAGGGAGGGAGAAAGAGAGGGAGAGAAACATCGGTGTGTGTGGTTGTCTCTTGTGAGTCCCCCACTGTGGGCCTGGCCTGCAACCCAGGCATGTGCCCTGACTAGGAATCAAACCGGTGACCCTTTGGTTTGCAGGCCGGCACTCAATCCACTGAGCCACGCCAATGGGGGGTGGTATAGGTAGTTTTAAAAGATCCCAGATGCAGCAATGTTTGGGAACCACTGATTTAGGCTCTGGATAATTAAAATGTTGTTTGAAAGCTAGCTTTTTCAACTGCAGAATCTTGTTCTTGTACTCCAGGACTACTGAATCAGAATCATAATTTAGGAAAATTCCCAAGTAAAGTTTGAGAAGCATTGATTTGGAGTGAGGAAAAAGATTTCTTCTATCTATCTATCTATCTATCTATCTATCTATCTATCTATCTATCTATCTATCTATCATCACCTATCAACCATTTTTCTCCTCTTTTTTCCCTCTCCTGACTACTTATTACAGTTTTGGGTTTTTTTGGTCCAGCTGAGTTCTCATCTTCAGGCTGGCATATTAGAAACACCCATTGAGCTTTTGAAGTATAAAGATGCTTAGGACACATTTCTAGACATTCTAGTTTAATTGGTTCTGGAGTGGAACCTGGGCATTGGTGTTTTGAGAAAAGCTCCCCAGCTGACGTTAATGGAGAGCCTGAGTTAGCCACTGGTCTAGGCCCTTGTGGCTCAAGGCGTGCTCCACAGACTGCACTGACAGCAGCATCAAGGCAGCATTAACGTGACTTGGGAACTTGTTAGAAATGCAGAGTCTCAGGCCCCACCCTACATTACTGAATCAAAACTGCAGTTTGTCAAGATGCGCTGATCATTTCTATACACATTACAGTTTAAGAAGCACTGGTCTAGATCTTGGGGAACTGATTACATCTGAGACTGACATAATTTCAGGCACCTCAGTAGAGATTTGATAGAATCTCACTAATCAATAGGAAAGCTCCTGGATATTTATTCATGGTATAGATCTTGTTGCTTTTGGAAAGAAAGGAAATGATAGAGAAAAAAATAGCCTGTCCCATGGTTAGATTAAAAACAAACTCACTTATTAAAAATTTTTTAATTGAATTTCTTGCGGTGACACCGGTTAATAAAATTATGTAGTGTTTGAACCCACTTTTAGTAGCCTCTCTGCTCTTCTTCAAGCCATTTACTTTAAACCCCTGATTGTCTTTGAACACTTATCTTCCAGGTCCACTTTGAGCTCCTAACGGCGTTCTGACACATACATACCCTTGGTGGTGTGATGGGAGGCTTCCTAATCAAGGCGCATCTTGACAGAGTGAATATAGCCTTGCCCTCTGCCCATTGTCATGTGTCTCCGTTCAGCTCTCCTGAGATTCTTTTGATGTGGCCCTCACTCCATGCGGTCTCTCCTGATGCCCCCACACCTAATTCATATTTTATTGGCATACTTGATGTGACCTAAGTGCCTGTTTGTCCCTTATATACTCCATTTCTTACACTCAGCATTGTGATTTTTGTGCTCTTCGTTTAAACAAATGTTTATTGAGCACCTGCTAGAGTCCCAGTGTGCTTAGTTCAGAGAGTATAACAGAAAACTAAGATGCAATCTCCGATCTTAAAGATTTCAGTCTCATCTCTCCACTGATAGATTGACTGTATTGTGTGAATAACATTCTTGCAGCTCCCCACGTGCCTGCCTCAGATAAAACATTTTCATGTACCTTTGTACATGGGTACTCTAGGGGCTCGGATGGATAGCTTTCATTAGTTTACCACACCATGCTTGTGTAGCAGGAGACTGTAAGTTAGGAGAGGGAAAATAAGTCTGGTTGGCAGGAGCGCTACAGAAACATCGATTTGATTCCAGAGTGTGGAAGTCAGTAACGTGACCAGCTTTCTCTCCAGAGAACTGCATATGTGTTCCCAATGAAGACTCAACTCTGTTCTGGGTTTCACACCATCCACTGGAGTCCAGCCAGGGCCATGCACTAATACATTCAATGTATAGAAAAGTCATTTCTCTGAAACCTGGGTGGTTTACCCTATAGGAGAGAAAGAACATGTCTATGTAGTAACTCATTTAAGGAACTGGGAAGTGATTTTAAGAAAAGCTACTTTGTCCTTAAAAACAACAACTAAAACACAGAGTTGATCATGGTGGCATAAGTAAAATATAATGCAGTAAAAAACCCAGCGTAACAGAATAGGCATTGGTCATAGGAGATCCCTGTTCTTACCCCAGCCTTATGGCGTTACACCGTTGAGACAAATCATTCTTACTCTCTGAATCTCAAGATTCTTACCCGTTACAGGAAGTTCATTTTATTTAATTCAGTGTGTTTTCTGAGTTGCCGCCTTGTTTCAGGCACATTGTTAAATGCAGGGGACAGAAGTGGAAATAGCGCACTGGCTCCCCTTGCAGGAGCTTGCATTCCAGGGACACACGAGCCAGCTCCAGAGCTGCGCCTTTCTGACGTCGCATGCCTCTTATGTGTGTCTACCACTGTATGTCGTTTATCCTTCAGAGGGTGAGTGGGTGACCCAGCAGGCCAGAATATAAAATCATGCGGTAATTAATGACCACCACAGAGGCACTTAACCTTCCACAGCCATAATGCCTGTCTTTTGTTCCCCCTTCGGGTTTTTTAAACAAAATTGTTGTGTGGGAGAACATTTGAACTCACGCTAAATATCTGCTCTAAAAGCTGTTCCAGTTGACTAGATTCCTAGCCAGTAATCTATTGTCTGAGTTAGGCGACTGTTACAAGGCTTGTTAGCATTAGTAATGAGTCTGGAGGTGGCCAGTTAGTTATTTTCTGTCATTCTCTTATCCCTGCTCTTTTCTACCGTTAAGCTCCTGATGTACTAACCCTTCTAGGCATGGTTTTTGTGCCAATTAAATGGCCACTAATGGTATGTCAGATCTGGTGATATTTGGTTTCCTGATTTTTTCATGTAGTAAGAGCCATAACTAACACTCAGGAGCACTTTGTATTTTTCAAAGGGCCTCTATGTGTCATTTCCCTTAAAACCCTGCAATTAGACATTTTATTTTATAGATAACAAAACGGAGTCTCACAAAGACTAAGTTAACTTAGGCGATTCATCGTAAATTTGCTTCTCTGTAAAATAAGAATTGTCTTATGCACCTCAGGCCCCGTACCATGAGTATGAAACTCAACTCGTCCCAGCGAAGCATTTAGAGGTCTTTGGAATCAGTATTTCGTCGCGATTAGCTGCGTTTGGCCTTTCACTGGACGGTGAGATCCTGGAGGGGAGAAACTGGTCCTTCGCCATCTTTGTGGTTTTAGCAGCAAGCATACCGCATAGACACTCAGCAAATCCTCTCCAGCGACTTCCGCAAAAGCTTTAATTTACCAAAAGAGATTTCTTTTGAGCTTATTTTATATATTTTACAGTAAGTCCTGGAACATCCGAATTTGTTTCTATGGTGCTCAGGCTTAGTTTCGAGGCAGTTATATAACATCTTGTTGGGTTGGGGATGGAGAGATATTAGGTCAAGTATTATATCTTGGATGGGTTTAAACGCAGACGATAAAATCTGGCCGAACAGAGATTCTCCATCAGAGGTGCACCGCAGGATCATGGGGTACCCCGTAGTACCGTGGACTCAGATGTGTCTAAGAAGCACCTCAGGTGCTGAGGACGTGCATTCTCAATCACAAATCAGGTGAGCTACAGGGTGGTTAATGTGAAACTATAGCATGTACCTGTGTCCCTTATGAGGAGCACAGCAGGACTCCTGCTGCCTGGGCCTTGGCTTTGATTATCATCCTCTTTAGTGTTAAAAAAGTGTACATGAAGAAGAGAGACCTAATTTCTGTACTACAGGCTGGGGATAGAAAATAGACACGGGGAGTGTCTGAGGCTAAGATGACACATTGTTTCCGTAACGTCTTCATGCTCATCTCCTTATTAGCATCCTTGCATGCAGAGCACGGTGGGATTTTTTCCAGGATCTATGTCTACAGTTCTAATTTTAGTTTGCTCATCTTTTCAGTTACTTTTGGAACAGTCTCTGTCTCCTGGTCTCTGGGAGCGTAGGACTCCCACCCAGGCAGACCATGGTAATTTGGGGCTTCGGTGCCATGGATGGTGCCTCGGCGAGGTGCCAAAGGACACCTGTCGTCTCTCCACAGACATTGTCTTTCTTTCTTTAGCACAAACTGTCTTGCATTTTATCTGAAACTAAACCTACTGCCAGGATGCAGAGAGGACAGATAATTGAAAGCAGGGCTTTAAACTCTGTGAAAGAAGTAAAGGGAAGCTGTTATTCTGCGGTCAGGGTTTTGCGTCTCTTCTCTTTGTGGACTGGCCATAAGCCTGTGAAGCAGCCCGAAGGGACTAGACTGCAGGAAAAAGAATCCAGGAGCTTTCAGAGGCCATTCAGAAGATGACGAAACACATCAAACATTCCCTTCACCAGCAGGCAGGAAGCAGCAGCAGTGCCAACCTACCGAGGGTCTGTCTCTCCCTGTCCCATTCATCCCCATGCTTGTCACCCACGTGAAACAGGATTTTGTCAAACCCTCTGACACAGCTAACACTCAAATGGGGTGAACAAGCCTCAACACCAGGCAAGTTAGGAAACACCCTTTTAGCTTTCGGAAACTGAAAATCTAGATGTGTGCCTGACTGCAAAAACATGTCCGGATATCTTAGCCCTTAGTCTCATTCATTGGGTTTCCAGGTCGACAAAGGAGAGAATTGCACAAGATTTATCACATGATCATTCTTATTGTTATAATCTGGATGGTTTAAAATCAGACTATTTAAGCAGTTTTCTCCAAAGGCTCTTCTTTCACTTCAAAATATTTCCAACATTTCCATCACAGTTTCAATTTGTATTTGGTTTACTTCTTTCTCTCTTCTGTAACTTCAGGGAGAAATATATGTATCAGAAGAAAGGTTGCCATGTAAACGCCACTTTATTTGCAAGCACACAAATAATGGAAAATGAGATGACAAGGGTACGTTTTATTTAAGGGCTTTGCATCAATATCACCCTAAAAAGCTAAGTGATAGTGCATGCAAATATAGCAAAACCCTCAATAATACCAAGGCAAAGGAGGCAATCAAAGCAATTTTAAAACAGGTAGTGGATTACTTAACAAGCAGCATTTATGGAGTGTAGACTATGTGTTAGATTCTCTAAAGCCAAGCTTTTCAAACTAGGGTGTGCATGCTGGTGGGATTATGAGAGTATATATTGGGGTGATTCAGTGAGGCATGGAAAACACAGCGCATGCTCTGATGAAATAAAACTAATAAGAGATAACACACCAGAAAACCTAGGTTCAGGTTCTGGTCCCTCTTTTCAGTGGTGGAGCCTGGGGGAAAGCTCTCTTCCTTCTCCTCTCTGGAGCTTAGTATCCCAAGCTGTTTTTTAACTCTATTTGCTTATTGACTTCTACTTTCTTATTACAAAGAAACTGTATTTTTCCTTTACTTGCTCCTCTTTAGACTTGATGTCTATAGAAAGTAAAACAGGGTGGTTATAATCACCGCATTGACTGTTAAGCACCCACTGTGGGTTTGAGCTTGCTTTTTAATGCCGTGAGTTCTGTGACTGAAGTTGTTGGGTGCATAGTGGGGTCAAGCAATGGGGCTGGGTCAGACAATTGATTTGGTTCCAAGTGAGAAAGCACTACGCCTGGGGGGAATTGCTCTTTGGCTGCTCATGGATTGCATGACTGTGACCACAGGAGAGGCCCAAATATGTCTGAACCAGTGTGTGACTACACGGGCCTTAGGAGAAGACCCTGGCTTGGGAGCCTGGGAAGTTGGATTTGAATCCTGAGTTCTGCCCCAGCGCATGTGTGAGATTAAGCTGGGCACTTCCTTTTCTCTGCCATTCAATTTGTGAAACAAGAGGGATTAGAGGCAAGATTTGTTTCAACCCTGCAGTTGTAAGGACCAGCATTTGTGGTGTGTTGATGTAGGACCTGCGGTGGATATGTTCGTAAGGGTTTGTGGTTGGCGCCTCGGTCTCTCTTATTTCTTTGGCCAACTCAGTGGCATTTTTGCTCAGCAGATTGTACATTATGTTTTTGTAACTTTTTTTTTTACCCTCACACATTTCTTCTTTAAAATTAAGATTAGTTTATTTATACATTAGTCATATGTAAAGTTGATTTGGTGAATATAGTTTTCTCTTCCTTCCCAATCCTAACCAGCATGTACCCCCTGAAAAAAGGAAAAGACAAACGGAATAATGCTAAGTGTCCAAGAACCTAGTGTTTTACCAACATTATAGAAAGGATATTTGACAGTTCTCAATCATTAGCAACATATTATTCAAAGTAATTGCATCCAATCCCTCCTTGTCTTCAAGCAATTTAAAAACCAATAATCACGTCTTTTGACGTTTGACTGGCTACTCATCATTTTAGATTGGAGAAATATCTTTTTGATTTCCAGATGAAAATTATCCAAAGTGTAAGAGTTTTATGGTTGATAAGATGGATTTTTGGATTGTGCAAAAAATAAAACTCAATGATGAGATAAACTATTTAACAGCTATAAACATCTTTATGAGCATGAGTTACAATTGAAAATACTTGTGATACGATGGTAATTATAGAAATGGTGATGTGAGTGTATGCATTGATTGCAATCATGTAAAATCTGTATGTTCACAGACAAAGGATAGATGGTAATGTGCGAGACAAGCAGTATCTAGGTGATAGTGATTGGATTGTGAGCAAATTCTTCTCCTTTTCCAAATCTTTTATCAATAGTTTATTATAGTTTTTTTTTAACAAAGCATAGTACACTAGATGTCAGACTCAGTCACAAATGTTTAAACCAATCTGCTTAAAGAGAACCCAAGCAAATCTCTTCATGCTTCGTTTCATGGTTTCCTCATGTGAAACACTGAAAGGACACTGGGGGATATGACTGAGTCTTATGAAGTAATGCTTATGTATCTTTTACTATGTACCAAACACTGTGCTTTATAAATGTGGACTCCTTTAACCCGTATAACAATCCCATGAAACAGGCACTATTGTTATTCCTGTTCCAGGGAGTGGAAAACCCAGGCATAGAGACGTTAAGTAACTTGCCCAGGTCACACAGCTAGGAAACGGCAGACTAGCTCCAGAGTCTGTGAGCTTACCCACTAGCAACCATCTAAGGCATGCTTTTTTCAAGTCTGGTAAGCCAATTAGTTGCTAAAACTAACATAGATATTTACATATACTTAAAATTGGTTTTTCACTTAATTAACCTTCAGAACACCTGGTTTCTGCAGGCTCAGTGTCCCCCGAACCCTGGGACAATGAGAGGCCGGCTCGGGGAGGCATTAGCAGCTCCTGCCTGCTCTCGGGTGGGTTTGAGAAAGCTCGCCGCTCTCCGGTGCCTCAGGTCCGTTCCAAACGCAGGGGCTTCAGTGAGCATGGAGTTGCAATTTCCCTTTCTTGGCTCCCCTTGAATGGTTGTTACTGCCTATCTGGGAAGTTCATTTGTATGTTAGAAAGATTATAAAACTTGAAATCACATGCACAACGAGCAACTTGTTAATTTCTGACTTGTGCAAGATACGTCTGTGTCTTCACATCCTCATTTAGACAATGGCTCTTCCAAGTTCAGTGGGACAAATAAAGAGAATCTATGAGAAGAACTGAACATAAGATCAGTACTCACTAACAACAGCTTCTGCTTTGGTGTTTATTATCTGACCCTTAGGCTTATGACTTCTATTCCTTCTGTATGGCTGGGTTCTTGCCTTAAACTCCCCACTATCACAGTAGCCCTTTTGCATAGAACGAGATGCAGTGATTTCTCTCCTTCACACCACCGTGTGAGAAATGCCTAGGCATGGAAATCCTCCTGCCTGATGCGGGAAGCTGCCCCCTTGTTTACCCTTCCTGCCCTGTTCCTTCCCTTCCCCACCACTTCCCCTCCTCCCTCCTTTGACACGGCTATGATTGGCCAGGACTGGTTCCCTCCGCTCATATTCCTTCTACGGACTGCTCACCTTTGCTGTTCTCACTCATTTACACCTTCAGCATTTCTGGTTCCAGTTCACTCATTTTTCTCCGTTGCAACTACCAGGATGCCATGGGACACTGCTTAAGTTGATAGTTTTTAAGACATACTGGTTTGTCGTATTATGAGAATTCGAGTAGTAACATCAATTAGTTCATCTACTGATCTTCTCAATCAGAATTTTACGGATTTATTCCCATTGTCTGGCCTAAGATGAAATCCAGCTTCTTCAGAAGAGAAAATATGACTCTTGTGATAGGGTTGTTAATACTGTTGGTGAGTCTAGGAAACATTCCACGGTTCATGTCAGAATAGCAAGGACAATAGTGAGACCCAGTGTGCCCAGTCAGGGGCCTTCTGACGTAAGGCCCCTGCATCATAATAACCCATAGGCTCACTGGAGCACATTCTCTGGGTCTCACTGCCATAGTCTCTAGTCCAGCGGGTCTGGGGTGGGCCCAGGCGTTTGCATTTCTAACAAGTCCCCAGGGCTTCTAATGCTGCTAGCCTAGGGATCATATTTTGAGAACCACTGGTGTAAACAATCTAGTCCAGGGTTCTCTTGTACTTGGGTAGTCCATCTAGACATACATGTATATTTTGCTGATTATTGAGGAATGTCAGAATAAGGGATCATGGGGTAGCGTTCTTATGAGGTGAGGGAACCCCCCAGTTTACAAGAGTATAAACAAGATTACATCTAGAAAGTCACCTAGCATTGCCCACAACCACACTGGTTAGTTTATTAAGGAAAGACCCATGTTTGGATATATGCATTTACCCATTTATCTGCGCCATGCACATTGCTTGTCAGTGGGACTCAACATGAAAAGTGACACAATTTCTGACCTCATGCAGACCCCACAGACTAGCTTCGGAAGATAAAAGCCTAGGAAAAGCTGACAGCTGGCAATGCATGTGAAAATTTAGATTAAATTTTACATTTACTGTCATATCTTCTGCGTGGATATCTGAAGATAGGTGTTATAGGCCAGGAGCCAATGGGTGAGACAAGGTTTATCCTTTACTGTTACACCAGTTATAGGTATATAATCTGTGGGAATACAGAAAAAAAAAAAAAGAGTGGGCATTTGAGCCTGGTTTGCAGAAGGGATGGGACTGAACCATTGGAAAAGTGTCCCAGGCTGATAGCATAGTATAAGCAAAAGTAATTATGTATGTAGCAACTAGGAAAAAAATTAAAGGTTTGGCTAATTCATTCATCTAACCTGTATTTGTTCTGCTACACACTGTTCTTGGTGCTGGATAGAGCAGTGACAAGAGAAAGAACCTGCCCTCATGAGGTGGGTAGGGTGGAGGACAGGGTACAGTGGATAATAAATCATGAGAGAAAAATTCGGGGTGGAAACTGGGGAGGCCTGTTACAAATTATACAGTGCAGGTGATAAACTAGATTTACAAAATATTAACTAACATAATTGTCCTTTACAGATTAGTTTTTCGGAGGTTTTAGAATGCAACTGTACTTGCAAATGTTCCATCATTCCCCAGGTTTTTAAGAAAATGTCTGCCGTGGGAAGCAAGGCACGTCTGTAGCACACTGCCACGGCCAGAGGGTGTGGCCCCGTGTGTCATCCGGTGACTTCTGCCAACCTTGCTGCTGACACACTCCCTTTCCTTAATGGACCAGTGCATTTCATTTCTGGTCACTTCTGGCTCTCAGTTCCCCCAAATTTTTACATTAGAACTTGATTGGCATTTTAGGGAAAAGGTCCAAAGACTCTTTTTGAAATGGGTTTGTCTCAAAAATTGCTCCCTGAAGATCAATAAATTATTATCAAGTCTCAGAATTATAATGAAAGGCAAAACTATACAAGTACTAATATACACGGTTGTTGCAACTATTTATGTGAAGGCCCCTCTTCTATATGTAAGTAAATGAAAACCCATGTAAGAAACAAATTTGCCTTCTACTTCACCATCACTCTTTCAATGATATGTTTTGATGTCCTGGCTCTTTCTCTTTAGAGCACATAGAAAAATTAAAAATAGCAGTTTCTGAAACAAATTCCGGTTTTGATTTTCTGGCTGTCTATTTTTAGCTGAGGATATTGGGCAAGGTTACTGATCTCCTTAATCCTAGATTTTCTCATCTATATAATGGAGATAACACTAGTCTCTATTCATAGAGTTGTTTTGAAGATTAAGTGAGATAATGCATTAAAATGCTTACCACACTGCCTGGCATACATTAAGCACTCAATTAAATCTAGCTATCAGTTAAGTATCTCAAAACTGCCCTTATCACCTTTGGTACAAAATCACAGCCATGGGCTTTTGCTGAGTCTGAGGGATTCGGGTTTACTTAATTGTTTAAATGAATTCCAAGCATAATACTTTCCATTCTGAGCCTTTAGTGGTAACTGAACATAGAGCTGTAAAATACAGTAACCTCACAAAGACATTGTTTGGGGATCAAAGTCTTGAAACTGTTCCAGAGGGCTGTCAACTGGACAGCCTGAATCAATGGTTACAATGTAGAACACACCTTGTATGGAGACGGTCTGGGCCTGGCTGGTGAAAGATTTATGAAGAAGATTTTTAAATGAAGGTCAGCAGATGATTTTCATCTAATAACCATAAGGAGCAGTTAGACAGATGGCCAGGACAGCTTTGTCTTTTCTCTGAACAACCTCCTTTGTTCTCAACTGACCGTCAAATCAGGTCTCAGAAATGTTTCTGGAGCGAGACAGGTACAAAGACAATTCCTCACAAATAAAATTTGAGGTGGTTTGCTCCTTTGCTTTTTCTTTTTTTGACGTGTTATTTTTGTCACATAGAAAGTGTACTATCAAAGTTCCTTGTCCTCTTTTTCAACATTTTTTCTCTCCAGAGATAAACACTTTCAACTCTTTTTGGTTTTTACCTCCATATTCTAAACAATATTCTCTTCTTACTGCCTTTCACCTTCTTACCTCTGTTTTTCATCCGCACCGTGGAAAGTGGAGTTTTCATCTCTCCCTCTTGTATTCCCATTCTCACCACAGCAGGCTTCCTTTCCACCCCACTCTCTTCCCAGGGCTCTTACAGTTTTTTGCTTTATTTTATTTTTTTGTCAGCATGTAGTGACTACATTATTTTAAGTAGGTAAGTACTTTTCATGACTAAGCCAAGTTAAGCTATGATCATTTTTCCTTTCTCCTTAAGATTTTGTTTTTTTCTGTGGTTGATAGTTATCTTGTTGTCTTGTTTGCTCAGCTTTCTATATACTCTTCATTATTAGCTCCGAGTCTCTGCCAGTGGTGTGAGCCTCATCTCAAGACATTCAGATACACAGATTTTTTTAAGAAAATCAAGTTCATCTTCTTGATGTGATCTCTGTCAGAACCTTCTGGCTTCCCCCTACACGCTGGGCATTGGCTTGATCGTGGGATGTCCCTTTTCATCACCTTGGAAAATCTCTGCAGGACCCTTTGTTTGAATGCCTGATTTTCCTGAATTCCCTGTATTTTTTCCTAGTTCATGCCCTTATTTAGGTAGAAAAAGGTATGTAGTAGATAATTTTCTGGGCCTTTGCATATCTGAAAATATCTTCATTTCCCCCTCATATTTGACCAATAATTTGACTAGGTATAGAATTCTATGTTTAAATAATTTTCCTCCAGAATTTATATGGCACTAGTCTAATGTTTTCTCCCTCCTGGTTTTGTTGCTCTGGTCTGATTGTGTTCTGAATTCTTATTTTTTGAACATGCCTGATTTTTTCTCTTTGAAAACTCCCAGAATTTGAAAAATTATAAAGATTTTCACTGCTGTGGTTTTCTTGTCACCTATTATGCTGGGTACTTAGTAGGCTTCTTTAATGTGGGAGCTCATTTTCTTTACATGCAGAACATTTTCCTGAATTTTTTCTTTCTTGATGATTTTCTATTCTCAGTTTTTTTTTCTTCTTTTTTATTTACTATCTGGCTTCACCTTTCTGGATATCTTGTTACTTAGATATTGATATCCTAATTTTATTTTTATATGATTTATTTCCTATTTTCCAACTCTTTTACATGATTTTTCATATTTTCTAGATAATGAACTCAACTCTATCTTCTAGTCTTTCTCTTAGATTTTATTTTTTTAAATTTCTGATATTAGAATTTTAATTTCCAAGATCCTTATTTGTTAGTTTTTTTGAATGTTTGATTTTATATTATGCTGTTTTGTTTCACCCAGGCAATATTTTCTAATACCTTGCTGAGAATATTAATGATATATTTAAAAAAACCTTTTATCTCCTTTCATAGACTTTGTTTCCAGTCAGCCTTTTATTTTCATCAGACATAGTTACAAAACTTTTATTTGTGTTTTTAATTGAATTTATTGTGGTAACATTAGTTAATAATACAATTATATAGGTTTCAGGTGTACAATTCTATAATCTATCATCTGTAGACTGTATTGTGTGTTCACCGCCCCACGTCAAGTCTCCTTCCATCACCGTTTGTCCCCTCTTTATTCTCTTTACCTCTCCCCGCCCCCTTTTCCTCTGGTAATCACCAAACTGTTATCTATACGTTTTTTTGTTTGTTTAACCCATGCACCTTTTCGCCAACCCCCAAACACCATCTACTCAGACAGCTGTCAGTCTGTTCTCTGTATCTATGGGTCTGTTGCTATTTTGTTTGTTTGTTTTGTTCATTAGATCACATATACAAGTGAAATCATATGGTATTTGCCTTTCTCTGACTGGCTTATTTCACTTAGCATAATACTCTCCAGGCCCATCCTTGTCATTGCAAATGGCAAGATTCCCTTCTTTTTTTATGACTGAGTAGTATTGCATTGTGTACATGTACTATAGCTTTTTTATCCACTTATCTACTGATGGGCACTGGGGCTGCTTCCAAATCTTGGCTATTGTAAATAACACTGTGATGAACATAGGGGTGCAGATATTCTTTTAAATTATTATTTTGAATTTCTTCAGATATATTCCAAGTAGTGGACTCACTGGATCATAAGGCAGGTCGATTTTTAATTTTTTGAGGTAACTCCATACTGCTTCCCACAGTGGCTGCACCAATCTGTGTTCCCACCAACAGTGCATGAGGGTTCTCTTTTCTCCACATCCTCCCAGCACTTGTTGTTTGTTGATTTATTGATGATGGCCATTCTGATAGGATTGAGGTGATATCTCATTGTGGTTTTAATTTGCATTTCTCTGATGATTAGTCTGTTGGCCATCTGTATGAACCCATTCTTTAATTGGATTGTTGGCTTTGGTTTCATTCATGTTAGAGTTTCTGCAGATGTTTTTATATGTGATTACTTGTTCATATTTAAGAGTGGGTATGGGGGCTAAGAAGGTTACTGGAAGCTCTGTGCACATGGGTGGGACTTGTGAACAGTGATCTCGCTGTATGGTGATCTTGGTGGGCTCTTCATTGCAGAACTCCTGATATTAATATCTTCAGGTGTTGCCTCCTATTATTTACAAGATTCCTCAAAGAAGACTCTTTCTTCTGCCTGGATGGTAAAGACCTGGCTGCCAGGCTTCTGTGGGTCTCAGAAATCATTGTGTAAATGTCCCCTTAACCTCCCAGTTTCAATGTGGCCTCCCTCTGCCCCTGTACAGAGCACTTCCACTCTGTCACTCTGTCCTCTACAAAGAGTCACTCTCCAGCCTTCTGCTGGGATTGGGGAGGGCCATTGTGTAGATGCTCAATGTTTAGGGAAAGGCTTGAGATTATGCCTTCTTGAAAACAAACTTCCACCAATCTTACATAGTTTATTCCTTTCCTTTTCACCCTACCTTTTAATATATATATATATAATCTTTATTAATTTTTTCCATTACCATTTAGTCCCCTTATGCCCCTCTCCCCCAGCAACCACCACTCTGTTGTCCGTGAGTCCTCTTTCTTTTTTTGCTCAATCTCTCTACCCCGTAATCTCCCCTCACCAATTATGCTGAGTGAAATAAGCCAGTCAGAGAACGACAAATACCATGCAATTTCACTTATATGTGGAATCTGATGAACAAACTGAAATAACAGGCAAAACAGAGACAGTCTCACAGATGGAGAACAGATCACCCTACTTTTAGACAAACCTTGGGCTGCCACTGTCTAATCTCTTGGAGATTCTTCAGTCTCACTTAGGTTGTTGATTGTCTTCACTCACTGCTGACTTAGAATTCAGCTTTCTCTGGTGTGCTAAATCCTTTGTATCTCCACCAGCTGGTTCCCCATTTCTAAAATGTGGTTGTGGTTGTCTTCTCTCCCTTTTGCTTCATCTTTAGAGATGTATCAAACACACACATGCACACACACACACACACCTTTATTGTACATTCAATGGTGTTTCAGGTAGGAATGAACTTAAAAGCCTGTATGCAATCTCCACATCTTTATTTAGATAACTCTTTACTTTCAGAAGATACTAAATAATATTGCAAAATGTTAATCTTAGCTCTGAGGCCCTGGAGATAGCATTTTGGGGAATTCTCAGCAGTGCCCTGGCTGGCTTCCTCTCTCTACCCATTATAGTTAGGTTTCAGGCATCGGGGTCATCAAAGTAGTCTTCCCATGAGGAACCACCTGTGGACACCTTAGAAGAATTACAAGGTTAAGAGACTGCTAAGATCATGTCTAGCTAGTTTTGGAAAGTTTCCTTGGCATACTAACTCATTCATTTTCCCCTACCTGGGCATCCATTGGACACTAACCCTGAGTCATGCTTTATTGGGCATTAGCAAAACCATGAATAAGAGACAGTTCCTGATTTCTTGAATCTTCCGTGCTAGCATGAGACAGACACCACTGCCCAAGATGCAATATGGTAAATGCTGTAATGGGAACAGTGACAACTGCTAGAGGCTGTAAGAGGTGGGAGTGGTTAAGTCTACCTTAAAATTCATGATTGGAGATAAGTCTCAGGTCTCACATTTCAAACAATAGTATCCCAGAAAAAAATCCTCTTATGGATTCCAGCACTGTGGTAGAATCTTTATGGTCAGAAGGGATTTTGCAAGTCATTTTTAGCTTCTTGATTTTACCTGGAAAAACTGAGGCTAAGGGGAAATATAACTCAGTCCTGCTAAAGTCAGGACTAAAGCTCATTCTATACACTAAATCAAATTGTGCCTTATCCTAAAACCCAGTTATTTTTAAATAGGATTAAAATTATTAAGTTCTAGCTCTGAGTCTCAGAGATCTGAAAGTACCAGTTTTGGAAAACCCTGAAGACTTCTTTAAAAGGAGCAATTCAAATGAAGGAGCTGTGCTTTGTACGTGGGTACAGGACTCCGAGCTCTTTTGTGAGATGTCGTAAAGACAGAATGGCTTGGAGTTCTCATTGTGTCTTTTGAAAATAGGGCCATAGGTCTTAAACTGGAAGAACAGTGCTCTTTTTATTTGCACAGGTTAATACTGATGGAACTCAAATTCATCCAACAAGTTTAAAGGACAGCTTCCCAAATGAAGCTTTGGCTATGCTATTCTGCAATGTAGTTTTGAGATTTTTCTATGTTTACATTGTCTTGAAAACACACAACAGATGTACAAACATAGAATTTAAACATTTTGAAGAGGCAGAGAATGTTGTCTTCAGTGAACACTGAAGAATGTAATGTATTCTGCTAAATTTATAGTTTCGTACGTTATTAGCAAATGATATATTATGGGGAAGCTACGAAGTATAAAAATATTGTTCAATAGCAACTTCTTTATCAGCAATATAATACTAACAGTAATTATATTACTCATTAAAACTAAACACAACTTAACAGAGATCATATAATAGATCTTAGAATAGGTTCCCAAATTATAGAGTGGCACGAAAGTAGACTTACAATTGTTCATATGGAAAATAATGCAATAGTTAGTGAATAACAAAGCAAGAACGACCTCTGTATTTTGCATACTCACAGCTGTAAACCTACTGTTGCCCCACCCTGTAAGTAAAATTCTTATATACACAAATAATCAGATTGTAATTTCTTTAATAAAGTGTTTCTTGGTCCTCCTCTGATGAAAAGTCTTTCCCTCCTCTTGGCCTCTCATGCCCTTCCCCACCCTCCCCCAGCCCTGCAGTGTTGATTTCTCTCTACAATGTATATAGGTCCTTGGGTGGGTGTCAGACTTCTCTTCTAGGCTATAAACATCATGAAGGCAAAAACTATTTCTTTCTTCTTTGTAATCCCAGCACCTTGACACATATGAAGTATACAATACAAAGTTGAGTGAGTAAAAATGTACAGTCCTTGATATATAATAATATTTATTTGTTTTTTTCTACTGCTTTTTATTATACCTACGTGGACATGGACATAGCACGAGGACTTGGACACGCAAGTAGTGCACCGTCTCTACTTGCCCTTCCTTCTTCTTGGAAACATCACCCAGGTCTCATCCCCAGCTCAGATGCCCTGTAAATAAGGGGTCATATTCACTGTGATTTAACTTCCTGTTGCCAATGGGAGGGAACTATCAGTCTTCATCCCTAGGAAATCTAGTTAGGCATGAAAACTTCCTCCTTCACTTTGTTAGAAGAAATTTCTCTGCTGTTTCTAAAATGAGAAATAAAGCAGTCACTTCTCTGCTCTTCTTGCCCTTGTGCAGTGGGGGGTGGCATGATTCTTCATTATTCTTTGACTGCGACTGCGTACCTTGTCACCAGTCTTCAGCGCCTCCTCCCTGCCACCAGAGCCATCAGAGCCTGGCGTGCTGTTCCCTGTCAGCTGCCTTGAGGACTGCCCGGACACCTTCGTACATCCTAACGCTTGTCTTTAGTTACATCCCTGACCCTAGTGACTCTGAGGTACAGTCTGTACTTCTCAGGACCTTCTGCGTGTCAAAAAAAGAGACTTTTGTATTAGTTCATATGGGTGCATTTCTGGAGTCACAGCTACCACAATTTTTGTTCTTCAAAATACCTTGGGGTTTCTACTTTCTGGGGACTGGTGGCAAAGGTGTTTCAGTTCCCTCAGCTCAAAACTGGAGGCTGAAATAAGTAGGTAGGGAGAGCCTTTCTTGTCCTTGATGTCTAAATCATTTTGCTGGGCATGCATTTTGGTGGCTGTTCTGCCCTGTTTTTCAATTCATCTATTCCCTGTACACAGGTTATTCATCTGGTTGGTGTTAAAGTTCTTTTGAAATAGCCTTTACATTCATAAGCCCTTTACAAAGTTACGGGGGAAGGCCCCATAGAATCTTGGCTTAATTGAGTGCAGATGAGGATAGTAGTGGAATATCTTTTTTCTTTGCCTGACGATATCTTTGGAACAGAGATTGCCGTGAATTTATATACAGGGAGTTAGGTTTCTAGTAAGAAAAGTCTGAGTTCAAATTTAGCTCTGTGACCTTGGACATTTTATTTTATATTTCTGGGCCTTAGTTTATTATAAAAGGAAGTACATATCCTGTCTCTGGGGTTTTGGGACAGAGTCAAGGAGAGAGTCTATGGGAAGTGCTTTGTAAACCATAGAGTACTATAATAAAGTGAGTCGTTATTAATAGAGGTCTGAGGTCTGGCTATTCCCAGGTGTTTTCTCCTGGTCAGTTCTGGATGAATAAATTAGAGAGGACAGGAAGGAAGGAGACAGACGGCACTGAGCTGGAGTCAGGTGATCTGGAGCCCATCCTGGGGTTGTTCAGCAGCACTCGGTCACTGATTTGCTGTGACCTTGGCAAAGTCACTTTACCTCATGAACTTCTCTAGCATCGTCAGTAATATGAGGTGGGCTAAATAAATGATTTAGAGGCTCTCTTCCAGCTTAAAAAAATTCAAGGTTTTTTTTGAGTATAGGTGATAAGAAATTGTTATGTATTTAAAGGTGTTACTAAGTTTAGATTATTTCATCAGAAGTGTTACCAATTATAAACCCACATAGTATATTTTGAATACTTGATTTTAAGGAATTATGTTAAAGAAAACCGCAAAGTTTAACCTTTTAAGCACTGCAAATGAACCAGTGCAATTTCCTATCCATTAACTTTTTCTATTGTCTCTTGGAGGAATGTGAATGTTGAAAAAGAAGGCTAAGTATTAATCGCAGATGAAATTCTGTATGAGAAAGTGTGCCTACAACACCTAAAGCACATTTGGTTGTGATATATTCTCTAGCAACTTTACATGTGTTTTTTCCTTCATTACACAAAAATATTATTGATTATTTGTGTAAAAAATGGTGCTATGCTTAGCTCTGTAGATGGACAAGTGAGTGAGACAAATTCTATTAGAAGAAGTGGTTGATCTTACATGGAAAAGAGCATGTGTTAAAAATTTTGAGAGAGGTGAAATAAAGTTCCAGTAGTATAGGATAAGGAGAGATTAATTTTGCTAAGGAGATGGAAGGAAAGCAAAAAAAAAAAATGGCATCTTTAAAATGTTCTGTTGATTATACACGTTTTCCCATATACTAAATTGTTTGAATATTACATAGATTCTGACAGATGTAGAAAAAGATACCATCTTTTGGAAATTAGTTTGGGATTCTTTGAAACTCCAAAGCCTACACAAGGTAGAGAAAATATCAGTATGTAATTTCATTTTAAAAATTAAGGTGGGTACCTGTAAACAAGTCTTTCAAATTTCTGAAAGTTTTTCCCAAAGTAACTTATCAGGACTATTTTTTTATTTGATCATGAGTATCATCCAATTAACCATCCTCTTTTAGAATGAGAAGCTATAAGAAACTCCCCAAGTTACATGAGAATTTAATTCCATTTTCATTTTAAGGTGAATTTATCTGGTATCTATAGCACATTGGTTTGTGATCACAAAGCTAGAAGAGATCTTTTTTCGGTTATCTATCTTTATAGATAATGAATACAATATGCTCGTAAAAAACTTACTGTCACAAGAGAAGTGTCTTGCTTAAGTATAAAATAAGGATTATAATCAGGGTCTTCTGGACCAGTGTCTTTGTCCCCGTACATAGTTCAGCCCAGGGTCTGCGGAAAGAATGGCAGCAAGTAAAACTTCATTTGATACCGGAGATTACTAAGATGATCTGAGTCTCTGTTCTGCTGTTCACACTGTATTATTCAATGAATGCTTTTTAAAATAACTAATGCTGTATCCAAAGTTACTAATGCTGTGCAATGCTAATATTTCAAGGAGCATGATTCTTTTGTGGTACCAACTGCTTTTAATAATGTATCTGCTTGAATATGTTAAGTGCCGAGAAGTCATTGCTTCATCTCTGCTTCATTTTGGGTGAAAAAATCTTTTTAAAATGAAATGTATCTTTTTATTATGATGCAACAAGAGTTTGTTTCATTGCAGAATGAAATTCTAATTTTATTTTACGTGAGCATGTTAAATATAGCAAATCTTTTACTTTATTTAGAGAAGTATACTTTCTGAGTTCATGAATGTGATGTATGGTTGGTTATATTCTGTATTATCTGAATATTTCAACAGCCTTGTGTCCATTTTTGAACTCTGCAGTTTAGAACCTAGTAAAAATAGAGTTTCAGCATCTAAAACGAGCACTTTAACGACAGGCTGAGGAATTGAAGTTGCTTAACCTGGAAAAGAAAGAGCTCTGGACATGTGCTGAGGACCCCACTCTGGCTTCTGACGTGGCTTTGTGAAGAGCCCCGTGGTTTCCCCTCTACTCTGAGAGGAGGGTTTGGGTTCTCTTGGTGGTTATGGAACGTGGCCAAGATTCAGCAAGGGGACTCTTGCTGGATGTCAATTCAATTTATTTTTTTAAATCTTCACCCAAGGACTTTAGAGAGAGGAGGAGGGAGGGAAAGAGCACGGGGAGAAACATCCATGTGAGAGAGAAACATTGATAGGTTGCCTCTTGTGTGCGCCCCGACATGGGACTGAATTCTCAACCTAGGCATACGGCCCTGACTGGGAATTGAATCCATGACCTTTTGGTTTACGGGATGACACTGCAACCAACTGAGCCACACTAGCCAGGACCTGCTTCATTTCCTAAAACCAGAGTTGACACCCATCAGGTTTTTAAGTTACTCTTTGTTGTGTCTGAATAAGATGGGGTTTTTCAAGTTATCTTTAAGTTCTGTTGTTAATTTTGGAGCAGAGACATTCAAATGATTTTTTTTTTGCAACAACAGTGATTAGGTACATTACAATAACTGACTCAACCAATGTGGGAATTGTCTCGCCAGCCCCTCATCCTACAGAACAAGAACAGGAAATCCAGGGAGAGTGGTGGAGAGAGAAATCACATGGAAGTCTATTGATAAGTCAGAATTTTTCCTCTTTCTTCAACACTTCCGAATACTCACTTGACTTTATGACCCAGCCTGCAATGGATTTGAATGGTCATTACACAAAATTAAGATGATGATTTGGATGGGAGGGCAAGCTCCTGGTAAATTGGGAAATGCAGCTCCTCTGTTGAAGTATTGCCTGATTCTGTCATGTCAGTGGCTTTCTGCCAGAGTGGCTAAGGAAGACCGGATCTGTTCAGTGTGGCTGATAAGCAGTGAGAAATTATGGAATGTTTGTTATGTGTCCTAGATCATTGCGCTCTTCTCTCCTGAGCTAGAAATAAATGAGTAGGAGTGGGTATCTCGCACCCCACCACAGCTGAAGTTATTACTTGAGATTTATCACACCCAGAAGTGCTGTTAATGTCCCATCAGGTATAGCCGCCCGAGAGCCGTGGTCACCACTGATTCACTGCTCTTCTGCACCTTCCAATTGTGTTGGAAACGAGAGGGCGGAGAGGTCCAAACAGATTTCCTTGTTGTGAAAAACACTAAGTAAGGTATTACAAAATAACGTGAAAGCTATTTTACACAAACCCTTGTCATACAGATGTAAAACCTGAATCCAGAAAATAAGATGTGGCTGGTATTAGTGGCAGGTGAGGATTGGAAACCAGAAATGAGAAGGAAAAAATAACACAGTTGAAAGTCACAAGTGTATTAGAGGACTTCATCGGGACAGGATGACTGCGGTTTTTTTAAGGACAAAGACAAAGTTATCAGGCATGTCTTTAGACAGGACGAGGGAAGATTACTTTCTCATGATGTAATTCTCTTTGTGGCATCGACATAAGAGAATTTTCTGAAAGGGACAAAGGGACTAATATGTACAAAAGAAGGCAACAAACAATATGATGGGACTTCTGAAGGGCTTAGGAGCTGTTGACAACAACTCAGATTTTCTTCCTGGTGTTTTGTGGTTTCTCTTTGAAAAATGGGAGCGATCACCACCTTTTGGAAAAGGATTAAAAAATAGTAAGAGCTCTGTTGCTGTTTGTTCATCTTTGGCAAATATCCACCCTTTCCTAATCTCTAGAGAACCAAAGGTAACTTATAGAGCTGACAGGTATATTAGAATTTATTGTTCCTACTCAATGTAGGAATCTAATCTGTTTTGGATTAGTATTTAATTTTTCATTGCATTTTTGTCATTTCTGTTCTTGCTCTTAGTGATGTAAGTAAGCTCTATTGGAACCAAAGTCTATATTTAGCTATCTCTCTGGCCTTCATGTCCTAGACACACAGTTAATATTCAGTAAATCTTTTTTGTTGCTATTGTTGTATATGAAATTACTGCTATTCTTAATTTTAGTATTACATGGTGCTGGTATTTGGGGGAGACTTAGGAATCTGGTGTAATTCCTATATTTTGTAGTAGAGACTGAAGTTAGGAAAAGAGCTGCTATAAATCCATATAGCTGCGTAGCTGCTGGCCACACACAGAACTTAGACACCAGCTTTGTTTATCTCCCAGACCAGAACGCTAAATTTTAAAGTAAATAATTTTGTTAGAAAAACATATATATTATATATATGTTATATATGTAATATATATGTAGTTATGATGAGCAGCCACATTATTTGAGATAAGCATTTTAGTAACCCCATCATTAATTAATCAGATAATGAATTAAAGGATTTATTTATTCATTCACCAGTATTTTTTTAGGCCTATTGTGTGCTAAGCAATGGTCTACATAGAAAAGTGAAGAAAAGCAAAAAATTTTCCTGATTTCATGGAGTTTATTTTGGTAGAAGAGTTACTACCAAATGAGTGGAACATTTTATGTCAGATACTGAAGAAAGTACTATGAAAAAAAATGAGCAGGAAAGGTGGGTTGGGAAACTAGTAGACATTGCAGGGTTAATTTAGGATTTTAAGTAGGTAGGCCATGGAAAACCTCACTGAAGAGGTGACATGTGGATAAGGACCCCGCTGGGGAAGGGATCAGACAATGGGAAAGCAAGGATCCACCTGGGGGAACAGCATTCTAGGTGGAGGGAACGGCAATTGCAAACATTCCGAGGCGGGAGAGATCCTGGCAGATGTGCCCAGCAGCAAGGAGGCCTGGGAAGTCAGACCAAAGAGAGGGTTGGAGGTGAGGTTTGGTGAGCCCTGGGACATCTCCATCTCCATGCCCTATTTCTCCTGACCGGCAGCTTCCATCACAGTCACGACTCATGTCCAAGAGGACACCCCTGGGACTAGTCAGTACACTAACACATCCCTATCGTAGGGTGCGTTCCTCCCTCCCCAGCTCCTTCAGACAATAACACCTGAGCCTGTCAAAAGAATAATGAGTGCTCTGGAATTCTGAGCTGAGACGGGGAGTTAACCTGCTGTGAATGCCCTTGTATACCACAAATTTGGGGCAGTACCAATAATTTTCTCTTAGAAAATGTGAACATCTTTTCTGATCTTGCGGGAGCCTCACATTGCTAGTGGAAGAGACAAAACTGCAAATGAGTTTGCAAAAGGCAAAATTCTCTTGATCCTGTTTGCAAAAGCAATGTGAGTCTAGAGGATACCTCTGAAGAAATGTTGGAGGTCCAGACAGATCCTGTTTTATTTTTAAAGGAGCTGTGTGTTTTTCCACAGGGTTCTTCAGAGATTACCTACCCCATCCCCCAGTTACTTTTGGGGATTCGTCGACTTGCTAAATCACTACACTAGCCTACAGCCTCCTGGAAAAAGCTAATCCCACTGCTTCTGTCTGAGGGAGAAGCCAGCCCTTGGGCTGGAACCAACCACATTGACAGCAAAATGAGAGGTGGGGGAAGTGGGGAAGCCCTCAAAAAGAGGTGCAAATCTTCAGGGTAGGATTGGCTGCATGCACCCCTAAAAATGCTGTACTGAAGCATACCCAAAGAAAGCACCTGCTTCTATTATTGCTAATCATAATACCTTTCCCTAATACATTACAGTTGATAAAGCATTTCCCTATCCCTTTCCTCATTCAGTCTCCTCAGCAGTCCTATGTGGCCTTGTTGTCAGAATGAGCTCTACCAGCCAGCAGATCTGCATTACCTAGGAGCTTGTTGGAAATGCCTCACCTAGACCTACTGAGCTAAAATGTGCCCTTACTGAGACCCTTAGCCCCTTAAGGTTTAACAGGCACTGCTGTAAGGTCCCTAGGACACTCTTTTCTCCCAATCACAGCAATGAAATGGAGGACCAGAATGGCTGGGTGAGCGAGGCAAGGTCACCCACCTCAGTAATAGTGAAGCTGGGCCTTGTACCCCAGCTTTGTGCCTCCTGGCACAGCAGTCTCTGGGCTGAGGTCACTTCTTTCCACTCCAAGGTCCCCTTTGTAGCTTATTTGTGATAGACTAGCTTTCAAAAGAAAAGCAACCATTCTTCTCTGAACCTAGACTGTTGCCTTCTCTTACTCTCTCACCAGTCACCCGGTGCCCCTCCCTCATTTGCTTGCTGGTACTAGTAATGCAAACACCCATCAAAGCTCTGCAGCATCGCCCGAGTGGAGCCAATAATGAGTGAGTCTGATAAGAGCTGCTGGCGTCAGTCACTTGCACTGGGCATCTTTGCAAAACCTTTCTAGCTTCACTGAAAGAAAGGGTTACAAAGTTGGAACAAGACAACTGAGGGACATTCTGATGGCTGCAATGGATTTTTCCCACTCTTGCTCCTGGTTGTAGGATGACAGATGACGTTTAGCTTAGTACCATGGGAAACCAATTGTATAAAGCACTTCCATGTCTGCAGCAAGCTTTCTAGTCCCACCATTCACCATGGCACACTGTAATCTTGAAAATATTACTATTCCCACTTTCAGGATGTGAAACTATGCCTTGATATCACTTAGATGACACTCAGAAAGCGGGTGATTCATCCTTTGCTAACTGATTAACCTGACAGTAGGCAAAACTGGATCTATTGGGTAAACAATTCCCTATGCATAAGAGTCATGCTTCGGGTAAAGAAAAGCTCTAGCAGAATTTTGAAAACATGACTCAGATCCTGAGCTGTAATTCTTTAAGTAACTAAAGCTCACTAATCTCAAATTGAATCTTCATATTTTAGTCAGTTTGTTCAGTGAAAACAGATGTAAGATACCTACTATGACCCTACTATGTGCATGCAAGTCACCATAGTAGGGTGGTAGAAGGGGTTCAGTAATGAATGAAAATTCTCTCGAAGAGCAGATTTTATTAATGGAATGTACACACATGTATAGAACAAACTAGAATGAGAGCCACTCCCCTCAATCCAACCCCCACTCAGAGAATGAAGGCTCAACCTAAGAGGTAGCCTTTGAATTCCTCTGGACCCAGGCAGGCTTTGGACATTCAGAGTCTGCCGAGTAGGCAAAGTCATTGGGGTGAGGAGACAGTGTGAGCAAAGGCACGAGATGAAAATGCTGTTTGTATTTAGAGCAGAAAACAAACTTTGTATTGAGTCTTACTTGTAACCTATTAACTCAGAGACAGAGCAATATGCCTTTCATTTCTTTCATTTCAATCAACTTAAATCTGACTTTGATTCCCTATGCCTGGTGGTAAATGCATTATTGGGCCTATTCCCTCTCCTAAGCAGAGTCAAGGTCCTACCTGGGTCTCTGAGCCTCAGAGCACTTGTGGTCATTGGCCACTCTTGGGAAGTGGAGTGGAGTGTATGCCATGCCTGGGGCATGAGCATATTGATTGCTACCAAGAGCTATTCTTTGCCTGGGGTTCAGCTCCCCAGCAAACCATGCTGCCATCAGTCCCCAGAGCCCTCTGCTCCCCTCCTCCCTGCCCCCAGCATTCTCTTCCATGTGTTTTTAGTCCCGAAGGAACATTTCCCCCCATCTAGATGCTCTTAAGAGGACCCTTGCATGGTCTCCTTGACTGCCTTCTTTTCTAGGAGCCGTACTCTTCAGGTAGCTTCTGTTTTTCTTACTGGAAAAATGCCTGAGTCAAGGAATTACTACCTTAACTGCCCTAGTTCAAATGGCAAAAGAAAAGGGGAAAAATGAAAGTTAACATTTTAATAAAAAGTTGCACCACATTCAGAGTACCTGGGGCAGGAAGTTGTTGAAGGAGCATGTGGGTGCTCACCCTGGATGCTGTTGGTGGTGGGGAGAGAGAGTGGAGGGAGCACTGCCCACTGACTCCAGTGACTTTCCCGACTAAGATCACAGGGCCTGCAGTTCAGTCTGAACCCCAGCTTTCTAACCTCTGTCATCATGTGGTATAAGAACTTGCCTTCATCGGTGCCTGTCTTTCCCTCTTGCTTGTTCAGAATAAGAGATGGCTTTCTGTTCTAAGCGGGTCAGCTTTACCCCGGATCCCAGATCCCGTCTGGTGGGACGGATGCTGTCAGCACTTACTCCTAAATCTCCGGTGTTTTCATCCTCTCAGCTTATTAGCACGCCCAGGTCTATCCTGCTTAAACACAAAACCACCACATGACAAGTCCTTCTCTTTACCTTCCATTTCTTTTCAGCCCCTTCCTTATCTCTTTCCTTTCTTCACAAAATCCCTGATTATGACACAGCCTTTCCCCTCTAGGACTAAGAAGTGCTGGAGAAACAGCCCAAACCGCTCCATTCTTAGGCAGATGGGCTCTGCCACTTACTGTATATTCTTTTTCTTTAAAAGAAGATTTTATTTATTTTTAGAGAGAGAAGAAAGGAGGGAGAAAGAGAGGGAGAGAAACATTGATTGGTTGCCTCCTGGCTCTCAACCCAGGCATGTGCCCATATTGGGAACTGAACCAGCCACCTTTCAATTTGTGGGACAAGGCTCAACCCACTGAGCCACACCAGTAAGGGGTCACTGGGCATTCTCAAAACGTGTATTGTAAGGCTTTCCGAGTCTCAAGTTCTTAATTTCTAAAATGATAGCAGTGAGACCAGCCTTGAAGTACTACTGTTGATGGAATTCAATAAAATGTAGGTAGTTAACACAGTCTTGTCTATAACAGATACTAGAGATTTGTCAGTATTGATATTGTCCATGGATATTTCACCCTTGGCCTGAAAACCTGCTCTCTTCCTCTGGCACCTCTCCAGTTTACCTGCAGATCTCAGCTCATCCTTTAGTACCAGCTCCCTGGGCTGGTATCTGCTCCCGCCTCCTTTCTTTCCCTTCCCTGTACTCCTGTGCATGCCCTCCCCTCTTTCATGGTACCCAAGAAGCTGCTTTATATTTTTTAAATGTTCTGTCTTCCTCTCAGCACTGCTGTGGGAGGTCCTTGATGACAGCAACTGCGGTGTAAAAATCTCCTGCCTCTCCGCCCTCTTTAGGACCTGATGGGCGGGAACACTCAATGGCTTGCTGAATTTCATGGTATTTCACAACCTTTGTAATAGTGCTTATTATGTGCCAAGCACCTTATCGATATTAATTTGTTAATCTTTGAAACAACACTGTGAGGTGGGCCGTATTATTTTCATTCTACAGATTTAAAAAAAAAAAAAAACAGGGGGCACAGGGAGGTGAAGTTTCCCAAGGCCACTTGACAAGTAAGTGGGGAAGCTGGAGCTGAGATTTGAATGCAGACTCTAGTTCTTGTCCATGTCTGGGTTCAATACTCTCCGCCCTGGGGAAAGTTATGTGCTTGTCTGTTTGAAGAATTATCATGAAGACTATGACAGATAGAAGTTGAACTTTGTAAATTGCGAAATGTTGAATGCATAAGTGAGGTGTGTTCTTTGATTTATGTTAAAGTACTATAAAATGTATGTCTCAAAGACAAAAAAGAGATCATTGTAAATATAATACTATAAAAATTTAATGATGATCACCAGACTATTTTCACCCTGATTTTGAATTACTGACAGAAGAAATTACCATTCACATTTTCTTTTCCATCAAAGGAAAGCAAAAACGGAAAGTAGTTTAACATATGCCACCTCTGGAGTGCGGTCGCCCACTCATTTTTCTGCAAGGATCAATTCTATTTGAGAGCAGCTGTTGGGAGCAGATGAACTTCCTAAAATGGCCCTGGGGAGAAAAAAGCAAACGGACAGCTGCTTGACCTTTTTCCAAGTGAAAAAGCAAGCCCTGATCAGTTGGTCTTGATTGGCATGTGCAGAGTTGAGGAGTCTTTGATCAGTTTTTATAACGAATCACCCGTGATGATTACTCACTGCTCACTAACATTATACCACAGATCTGGTGGGCCTGATGTGTGTTTCCATTTTAGCTCCATAAACACAGCCAGCTGTGGACAGCATGTGCTGGTGCCATGTTAGGGGTGACCTAGGGGAGAAGCACTAGAGGCTACTTGAGTGTTTCTATAGCTCATCAGTGTTAGGATCACCTGGAAGGGTTAACTCATGCAGGTTTAGGGGACCCAGCTTGGACCTACTGGTCCAGACCCTCTTCCAGACGTTGCATGGAGAGTAAGCACCCCCAGGGTGACTCGTGCAGCAGCACAGTTTGAGTACTGCTATCTTAGTCAGCTTGGGCTGTCTTCACAGAATACCACAGACTAGGTGCCTTAAACAACAGGCTTTGTTTCTCACAGTTCTGCAGTCTTGGAAGTCCAAGATGAAGGTGCCAGCAAGATTCAGCTCCTGTGGGGGCCGCTTCCCTGCTTCCTGGCTTATAGAGAGGAACCACTTTCTCACTGTGTGATTACATGGCCTTTCCTCAGTGTAAGAGCATGGAGAGAGAGAGAGAGAGTCTTCTTCTAAGGACACCGATCCCATTGTGACTACGACAATGACCTCATCTAAACCCAGTTACCTCCTGAAGGCCTCACTTCCAAATACCTTCATCTTGAGGGGTGGAACTTCAACATATGTATCTTGAGAGGGACACAAATATTCAGCCCATTATAATCACTAAGGTGGGACCATCTTTTACAGTGTGATGGAGGGAATGGCTCAAGAACTTAATATAACTCTTCCTGAAAGGTTGCCACATTTCATATTCTCTCTCTCTCTCTCTCTCTCTCGCTGCTGGTTGTGATCAATTAACTGATGCTTATAACTGCACAGGAGCTTAGAGATTGACTTTGCATTAGAACAAAAAGATGTTCTTAAATCTGTTTTGGCTCCGTTGTGTCAGTGATTTCCATTCTGTTTCCCATGCCTGTAGGAAGGAATAAAAGGAATGAATTTTCTGGATGACCAGCATTTGAATTGCTTGAGAATGATAAAAATAAGCCCCATAGAGCAGTGGTTAAAGAGATGATGTATTAGGCAGGGCTTTAGTCAACACCTGAATGATGGCAGCTGTCCCCCCCAATTTTTTTTAAAACTTTGTAACAGCTGCTTAATATAGCGGGGAAATGTTTCTTTTTTGAGCCCTGCTGGGAGGTGCTGGTGCAGATGAGTGTGTCCTTTCTGACATCTTGGAACAGTTCTTCATGTCATTCATCACACCAGCAAAACCTAATCTCAAAATGATGGCAGCCATTGATTTCTTGTAACCATACAAGGGCCACACTGCTGCCAGAGCCCATCACCAACTGTAAGCTGCAGAGCACTGGTGGCATTTGTCTAAGGACATATGCAAGTTATAGTTATTGTCCAATAGGTATATCACATGCAACACTGCAATTCAATTTGGACATCGACCACCTGGAGTAAGCACCTACTCCACAGGTTAAAGGCCCAGTCTCCAACAAGACCGCCCTCACTACTGATGAGTTCGAAGGGGGGGTTTCCTGTGAACCCCTCAGATTAGATAATTTGCTAGAACAACCCACAGAACTCAGGGAAGCACTATACTTAGAGTTGTTGTTTTATAACAAAGGATGGGATTCAGGACCAGTCAAATGAAGAGATGCATGAAGCAAGGCCTGGGAGGGTCCCAAACATGGGGCTTTCTCTCCCTTTGTCTGTGGAATTGGGATATGTCACCCACTTGATCCTGGCTGCTCATAAGCCTGATCCTTAAAGGTAGGGTCACTTTCGTGTATTTGTATGGGTCTAGCATCAAACTGTCTCCAAATAAAAGGTGCTTCTATTTTTTTGTGGACTGAATGAATGCAAGACACTACTTCCTCATGTACTTGAGAACTAGGAGACCCTCAGAACAATTCAAAGGATTCATTTATGTATTAATATAGAGGCTATGGTTAAAGAAGAGAAAGCAGGTCACGTTGTAAACCTGAACTTGCTTGGCTGGGCTGTTCTGATGCCTCTCACGTCCCCGTTGGGTTTCCTGCTGTGCAATCACGGGTCTTTTCTGTCACTAAGTTTTCTTCTGTCTGCAGCAGACCTCACCTCACAGTCTGACCTTTTTGGCTTTCACCATGTTTTGACCTGAATAACCCCCGCAATGAACCTTTTCTTCCTTCTCCTTTTCTACCACCACCTCCTGTCAGCTGAGTCCACTTGGGTGTACAGCTCCTCTGGCTCCTTTTACAGCGTCAAGCTGGGCAGAGTCTCTTGTCCCCTGTGCACCATCCCCTTCTGCAGCAGTCACCACCCTTTCAGTCTTGTTTTGCTCCTTGATTCTTTAATGACTCCCCACTCCCTCTCATTCTTTGTTCAAAAGCAGGTTTGCAGCAGCGATGCTTACTTCCGGACTTGGTCGCTGGTCCAACAAAATCCCTCCGCTACTATATCTCTACTTTTGCCTTGTAATGACTGCTTTCTGAGCATTGAGGGAATAGGACACATGGGGAAAACTATTTTGTCCATTGACAGAAGAAGTCCACAGTATAGAAATCCTTTGCCAACACAGAAGCCAAAGAGAAGATCTGTTTTTGTTATTTCCATCTCTTGTGCTGTGATGTTTTGTAAGCGTTCATGCACCTGGTGGCAAAGGGAAGGGGAGAGAGAATTTGAACGCTTCTCCAGCTCAGGAAGAATTACTCTCTCCTGCCCTGACATTCTGAAGTGCAGCTCCAAGTCCAAAGCCCCGCTGCCTGTTTGGCTGGTCCCACAATGTTGCAAAGCTCTATGGAGGAGGTGCATGAAGCAGCTGTAATGGTTTAGAAGCTTTAGAACCAGATGTTTGTTTCTTGGTTCTGCTCCTTGAGTGTGGTAGGGCGTGGGGGATGGGAGCTGGTACCTCTGTGTAGTGAATCCGAATTTTGTTATGATCTGAAGATGAAGCTGAACTGCTTATCTTTTGGGTCAAATCCAGATTTTCTGCTTATCTTCCTATGCCCCACTTTGCACATCTGTGCTCCAGGTTTACCCAGCTGCTCGTATTACCATACACACCTGACCTTCCATGCCTCTTCTATTTCCTCCATAGCCTTACTCTGCCAGGGAGCTGCTTACTTATCTACTTATTTCTGTTTGACTTGAAATAATTCCTGTGCTTCAAAGCTGGGATCTAGAGCAGTACTTCTCAAAAGTGTGGCTCCCAGTCCTGCAGCTTTAGCTTCCTGGGGGAACTTGTTAAGAGTACAGATCTCATGCCCCATCCGTCACCTCCTGAATCAGGAACTCTGGGGTGGGGGCAGCAATCTGTGTTTCAGTGAGCCCCCCAGGGGATTTTTGAAGCACGCCCAAACTCCAGAAGCTCTGCTCTGGAGTGAATTCCAAGTCCTCCCCATACCCCTGCGAGCACTGTCAGGGTCCCCTTGCAGTGGACGTTTGAAGGTGGTTCTGCGATGGCTTTCTGGAATGCCCTGGATTCAGATTCACACCGTGGAACTGACTCTGTTTTTAGGCATTCCATAGCATTCCATAAATGTTTATGGAGAAAACCTTACTGAAATAAAAGGAATAGAGTGCAATTTGGGGGAAACTTCAGACATGACTCAACCATGAATTTTGCCCATATATACACAATGGGAAAAGGAGGAAGGTTTAAGGTTCACAAGAAACGATGAAGGAGAAATTAACTGATCTAAGGGGAACTGAGACACTTGGGTGGAGGGAGAGAATGTTTCTTGTTAAGGCATAGGGACACCAATGAATTGGAGTCATTCAACAACGATCATTAAATGCAGGTGATGAGGACAAGGCTGAGAGAGGAGGAGTCCCCAACCTCAAAAAAATCATAATGGAGACAGGAAGATAAATCCAAACCATGGCTACAGTGCGAGAAGCAGTCTAGCGTGGTGGTTGAAGGTGGGAGCTCTGCCATCAGCTTGGCTTCTCATTCTGCACCTGCCATTTACCAGTGAGGTGAATTTGAGCAATTTATCGAACCGTTCTGTCTCTGCTTCAGTTCCCTCATCTGCAAAGGGGAATAACGAAAGTACTTCAGAAGGCTGTGGTGAAGATATGCACACAACAATAAATAAAAGGAATCTGGAACATTTGGCCTGGCACATGAAGTACTGTGATAGAAACTTGTCTGTGACATCCAGAAGTGGGTGTTCTGTAGTATAACTGTCCTTGTGATGCTTCACCAATGACGGAAGAGCTATAGAAAGCATTCAGACAGTAAGCCCACCCCACTGGGCTCAGTGGAATCACGTCGTATTGGTCAAGAATATAGTGCCAGGACCTGCTTACTTTGGAAATGGCTCCCATGTTTCATTTCTTGGCAAATAGATTCTCAATCAGTCTGTTCCAAACTTATAAGCTAGTATGTATTGCTTAATTCAGGGTTTCTGATGCCAGGTCCACTTAGGGTACAACCTCTGTGTGAAATGAAAAACATGCCAGAAGCTCTTTTGTATCATCCACAGGCCTCTGTGTAGGGCAGCTTGCGTTGAAATATATAAAGAAAATGGTCAGGTCCCATTGCATTTCCATTGGTGCCAGGGCATTCTGCTCAGACATAAACCAAGTGGCTTTTTTTTTAATTTCCAAATTTAGAATTATCTATTTTTTGGAGTCATTTACATCTTCCTATTAGAAAAGAAAAGAATATATTGAAGTAGCTAGTAAAGTGGTTGGAAAATATTCCTGATGAAGCAGTTGGAAATACAGCTCAAAGAGAAGGCAATTTTCTCCATGTGTGCGTGTCTGGTGCCCTAGGCCAGAGCTCTGAGAGCATCACTGTGCACCTAGAGTTTTCCTGATACATCCTCTAGTTTCTTTCTGGCCTAGCCTCTACAGGGCTGAGATACGGAATGGAGGAATAGGATGAAGTGATCTCAACCCTGAATTTTACAGTTATTATACACACTGGGCTCAGATTTACCTACAGGACTAGGCTCAGTCAACTCTCAGTGTGGGAGTTGTGGGATCTTGTGCTGTTTGTTTGGAGGATTATAGTTTGAAAGGTGAAGAGGCAGTGAGGCCACTATTTGGAAAGTTATCTTTACTGTATGTGTTTGGGTAATGGACTTTTCATGCTCCACAAAGTCAAGCAATTTCTGTGGCCTGTGTTTGGGCTGGGGTCAGGAAGGCAGCCTGTTACTATGGAATAAACAATTCCAGACTGAAGGCCACGGGCTTATTAGGCATTGGTGAAACACTGTGTCTATCCCAAACTCATGGTGTTAGTTTGCTGGGGCTGCTCTGATAGAATACAAAAACAAAACAAAATTGAGTGGCTTAATCAACAGAAATTTATTGGCTAGCAGTTGTGGAGGCTAGAAGTCCAAGAGCAAGGTGTCGGCGGGGCTGGTTCCTTCTGAGAAAAATCAGTTCCATTCCTCTCCCCTGGCTTCTGGTGGCTTCCTGGCAGTCGCTGCTCTTCCTTGGCAGATAGAACCCTCACTGTGTCCGCCTTCATCTCCACATGATGTTCTCCCTGCATGCATGTCTGTCTCTAAATTTCCCTTTTATATAAGGATACCAATCACATTGAATTAGGGGCCATCCTCTTGATCTCACTTTGACTTGATTACCCTTGTAAAGACCCTATCTTGAAGTATGATTACATTTTAAGGTACTAGAGGTTAGGACTTCAGCATATAAATTTGTGGGAAACAGTGAACCCACACACTCACATAGACCGAATCCACTCTAATTTAATCTCATACACTAGTGCATGGAGAGAGCTGTGAACCATGAGGCATCAGGCCTGAGAGGTGATGCCACCTCTACCCCTAATTTTCAATGTGATGTGGACACTTAGACTCTGAGGCTTTGTCCCATTCTGTAAAGAGAGAGCTTGATGTTGCTCTCTTAAATGTCTTTTATCCCTGTACCTCTTTCTCTGAAGTTCTCATGTCCTGTCTAGAAGTCTTATGTTGGGTAACAGCATTATACTTGCTTACCCTTTTGGCTTGTTGTGATGTGAGCTGGGCTGGGGACCGCCCTAACAGAGAATTCCAAGCACTTATCACTCACGATGGGGGAGGCGAAACTGATCTGTGCTTTTCTTTGAACTTTCAAGAAGACTTGTGCAACCTTCAGGTTTATGGATGTTTGACGGGTCCCCACAAATGCTTTCATTATCTTCTATATTCTCCACGCAAACAACCCTTGGCAAAAATGTAACCTTTCCAGTTTGACATTACCTAGGACACGTCACCTGAATGAGCCTGAGCTGCGGTGGGGTCCCGGGTTAGGACCCTACTGGAGAATGAACACCGCTGGCTCTCACCACGTCTTCACAGCCAGTGCACATGATGAGCCATGCCGCACCAACCTGAGTTGTTTCCATTGCTCTGCTGAGCCATTCTTGAGTCTGTTAGGAAGCACATCTGGGGAATATTGAATTTTAAAAATTTCAGTAACCTATTTCTTAAGTGCGTCTGACCTTTTGATTCTTAATTTGTTTTTCATGTTTTATATGTCTATACTAATATATACTTTATTAGAGCATTGATTATCAAGTACTATAAGCTATTTGTATGTCTTGGGCAAGGTGCTTTGTGTCTCTGTGCATCAAATTCCGCCTCTCTAAAACAGGGATAAATACCTCCATTCTCTCCGTGTCTCAGGATTGTGAAAATGGATCAGGTGAAATGGTGGACTGAGAGCAAAGGACTTTATGGAGAGAGAGACCATATGTCCCCATTTATGTCTGTTCTCTCGGGTTGAAAATTAATAGCATCTCCTTATACTCAACAGTTTGAGTTTACATTTTATAAAATAATAAATATAAGGATTCTTGGTTTTACCATTCATATTACTATACAGATGATCTTAAATTCTGGGTTCTTAAAAACTTTAGAGCCTTTGTCTTTGCTGACTCGGAAGGACAGAATAACCACCTGAATATGAACTCTATCCAAACAAGCCCGTTCATGTAATTGCTGTTGTGGGCCATGGTGGACCTCAGGTGGACTCTGCTGCTGCTTTACCCCAGGATGAGCCCAGGCCCTGCCAGTGCTCAAGCTGTTCACAGGTTGCAGTCATTCAACTGCTCTTCCCCTACCACTTACTCTAGCCCTAGGTCTGGCTACAGGATAGTACTGATAATTTACCCTTTCCTGTCTGCTCCTAAAGACAAGTACTCAGGCCCTGTCCATTCTGAGAACAGAACCACTGATCACACTGGTAGACAGATGGTGATACACAAAGTAAAAACATGGGAGGGCTGCAAAACTTAGGAAAGCATATGATGTTTTCATAAAGTCCTTGGTCTATATTTCTCTACTCTCTTGGTCACATCAGTAACTGCAAACCTCAGTGGGTTCTATCCTCTGCATTTGTGCCTGTGGCTGGAACCACCAGTTTTCCTGTTCCTTAGACTCCATTTTCTCCTTCGGAAACAGCACACCTCACTCAAAGTCCTGTGCCTCAACTAATGCTGAATAATACGTTAAAGCCTTTCCCTGAATGAGCATTGGCATCTCTGAGGATTTATAGACCAGAGAGTACTCATTTAACAGGAACTTTTAGTCATATTATTGCATATTTTTTATTATGATGATTCAAATTTTTATCAGTGGAAAGCTACTCAGGGATCACAACATATGCTGGGCCCCATCCCCTAGTGTACAGTTGAAGAAAGTGGACACTCAAATGCTAGTAACTGTCCTTTAATCACAGAGTAGGCCTCATGCTAGGTCTCCAGGCTCCAGATGCCTTCCTCGCATACAGTTTGCAGTCATTTATGTATCATTTTGGCCCTCAGATGCTGCATTGAATATAATAAGTGTTAGCCAATGAATAACAAAAGTCTGGATGGATTGTATAATTTCTAAATGCTCGGCCTTTTCTTTCTGTGGATTACAGTGGGCAGATGTGGCATCGGTACTTTTAACATTCATGGTGTTTTGATCATTTACAAAGCGACTGACCAAAGTTTATGACATGTAATAACTTGTCATGTAATTATTATATAATTCTCATGTAACAATTATGGCATGTAATAATTTGTCACAGAGCAAGAGCTACCACTTGGGTTGCCCTAGAGACTACATGAGATAGGGCAGGAAGAATTCTGAGCAGGAATGTGAATTCCTTGGGCTACGAAGCCGAATGTGGGGGTGATTACTTAGTAAGAAAGCCAAGTCATAAAACACCCAGCATTGACATTTGAATGAGTTGGATTCAAGGATTGGGTGATTTGGAAAGGTCCCTGGATATAATTTTCATGAATGTAGGAGGTCTATTATAATTTTATATAATAGTGTTCTTTGCATTTTTCTTCCTAGCCCCATGGCCTCTTTATGGTTGGCCTGTTTTTGGTTGCCCCCTCTCTGGGGCTGCTCGAGGCAACCAGCTAGTATGAACATGTTACTTACAAAGAGGGGATTGGGGATGATAGCACATTCTTTTGCTCAGGAGGCCCAGGGAGGTGAATCACCCGGATTTACTTATTTCCTAGACAAAAACTATTCTTCTCATCCTTAATTTCCTACCGAGATCTGGTTCAAACAACATCTCCTAGCCAGAAGCTTCAACTTGATGTGATCAGTCATTCCTCTAAACCATGGCAGCTTTACCTCTCTCATGCCTGCCTGCCTCTTATTGCCTTTTATGCTGCTCTCAAGTGCATACCTTATTTCTTTCTGTACCTCCCGGTATGCTTTGCACAAAATCCGACACACGAAATGTGCACTGAAATTGAGTTGAGTGGGGAAGATCGGGTGAAGGGACTCAGTGGATCCGGGCCAACCCATTACTTCTAGTGGAACACTTTCAACTCTTCTCATTAGTGCCAAGGGTTCTGAACTTCATTTATGTGTGTACCTGGGCTGCATATTTCTGCGGCTTTGACATGTTGCTTGGCAGTAATTTGGCAGCAGAGACACTCAGAAACATTTATGGAAACTTAAGCAAACTGGGTAATAGAGGGGACAGAAGCCCACAGACTTCTCCTCCTGTGCTCTATTACTTTTAAAGAAGCCTGTTTGTGTTATCACTTCAACAGTTTGGTAAATAGCTGTGCCTTCTCACGGATCTGTCCTCTTGCTCTTGAAGTGATAAAATGTGACGATTAATCGTGGGTGAAAGCTGTACGTATTTTTCCAAGCTGCTTGGCAATATGTATGCAGGAATTGGAGGTAAATACAGATGAGTACATGGGTAGCAGCTTGGAGTGACAATTTTAATGTGTTCATCAACTTGGAATTTTTAGGTCAGTTCATACCAAACTTAAAAAAAATTCTGACAGTGTAGTGATTTTATTATATTTATTTTTTGGCAGCAGGAGAATGTTATTTTTCAACACTATTATAAAAATTCAGAATTCTCCTTAAAGCAGTTTGGCTGGGAGGTATGTGTTGGAGGGTTTTGCCTCTTTTTATCACCTCCTCCCACCCAATTGCTGGCCCTTCTTGTAACTGTTGGGCTCTATGGAACACAGAAAACCTCTGCATTTTTTCCCATAGTTATCATATTCACAGTTTATTGTGGAAGACTATTGGATTGGAGTTCAAGGAAGATCAGCTCTGGTCCCAGCATGGCCATTAATTTGCTAAAACATTAAGTAAACCAAATTCTCTCCCTGTGCTTCAGTTTCTTTAGTGAACTAAAGAAATTTGGCTATACGATCTCCTCGGTATAGTACCCTAAGGGCTGACAGTTTTATTTTAGTCTAGTTTATAATGGGAAGTTATTTATTCTTTTAAAATTAGCTTCAAGTCACATGATTTTAGCACTGGCTATGGGCATGGCTAGCTTCTGAAGTTTTACGTGAGTTTTTACATGCTGTTGGAATTTCATTTTATTTTAATTTTTTTTGTGTGCCAAGATACTTTGCTGGAGGTCTCCATTTCACAATAACCTTCAGCTTCTCACCTAACTAGAGAAGTATTTCTAGTCTGTAAGGGACTATCCTACCCATCATCTCCTTTGCTCTTAAAGAAACCGTGTGAAGTATCAGGGAGGGAATTTCACAAACTACCCTGATGTCACACAGCTGGTAAGTGATGATGGACATTCCCCTACTCATCCAGTGATTCTAACACTGTTGGGTTAACTTTTAACTGCTAGGAAACTGGTGGTTAGAGAACATAAGTAATCTGTGGAATTTCCATTGAAGGCCCATGAAGTTTTTATCTTTAATAACTGACTTCTTTGGCTCCTGTTTTCCTAATCCAGAAGAAATAACTACTGGGGAGTATAATTTCTAAGGAGTCTCTTAACATTTCACCTAGTCTCCTGACCTCTGCTCTTGTCTCCCCCAATAAATCTCCTACTTTAGAATCAGAGAGATTTCTTCTAAAGCACAAAATAATCACATCCCTCTCCTTTAATGTTTTCCCGTGTCTTCCTGGCAGCTCTGTAGGGTAATCTATATTCCTGTACTTGACATATAAACAATTCATTATCTGGTCTTTGCTTTCCTCAACAGCGCCCCTCTCTGCCCACTATCTATGCCCTCCATTGATTTGTTTGAAACCAACTTTCACAGTCATGATATTCCACTTTTCGTGCCAGGATGGAGATGAAAGGTGATGAATGGCTAGACCCAGGTGATGCCCTGTCTGAGATAACCATCTACAATCTAGCTGAGCATGCGTTTGATACTGCTCAGTCCAGTTTTCAGCCCCACTTCCTCCACCTGGCGAACATCCACTCATCCTCAAAACTCAGTCTCTATCACCTCTATGAAGCCTTCCTTTTAGTCTCAAGGAGAATTGCACTGAACTATCCTTTTTTGTTCCCATTGTATTTTGTACATATTTTTATAATAGCTTTAATAACATTTTAACCACATTCATTGGTGTACTAGATTGCAGATGTCTTGAAGGTAGGACACTCAATAAATATTTATTCAGAGCAATACAGTTTGTGAGTCATAATACCACACAATCACTAAACCTCTGCCCAGGAACACAAGAACATTTACTGTGTTTATATTATTTTTAGAAAGGTTGATATCCCTTAAGCTATATGCCAGCGTATTAGCCTTTGTGTTAGGTCATTTTCCATTTCAACAAAGTATACTGAGACTCTTGAATGATGCCGTTGGCTTGAGTTAAACTTTAGAGAACCACAGAAAGTGGCAGCTAACGGCTGATTGAACCAGAGCCTTACCTATGCTACAGACATTTATTCTTGACAGGAACCTTCCTGTTGCAGGCACATGAATGAGGAAATAGCTACGTAAGAGCCATGCATTGTGACCAAATTAGATTATTTAAGATCATTTAATATTATGTTATTTAAAAATAAATGAACATTTACATACAATTTCAGCTTTATTAGGAATGAAAGATTTATCTTTAGAATCTTAAATATTACTGATTTTTTAAAAAATAAAATACCTAAATATGAGAAGAGGGTGACAATGCCAATATAAAAAACTGCAAATTTAATTCTGACTGGGATTCCTTCTAAGCTATTGTTTTTAGTGCCTATGAGTCAATGAATCTACACAGACCTATCTGCCTTCCATTTTCCAAAGTTATCAAAGAAAATGTGTTAGCAAATGAACACGTAATTGCTCCTTGACACTGAAACTGGCACTGTGGATCCGTGCACTTCTAATAGGTGCTTTACTCTGAATTCAACCCCTACCTAAAGTGCATGCATTCAGTTGAGAGATAACGTTCTGTGTTACTCTCCAGACACAGGTTCCAAGTCACCTCCTTTACATGCCTTCCTAGGTAGCCCACCCATCTCTGAGCACATCCACGCCTCCTTAGCTAGCACTTGGGGCACTTTATGGAATTCTAGCCATTCCTGCTAGTTTGCATATTTAGTGTGTTTGTCTCTTTCTTGTTTTCATGTTCATTCAATCAGTTTTTCATACTCCATCAGCGTTCTACCATGCATCTGTCTGTTTTCTCTTATTCTCAAACAAAATTATGTCTCCTCCCTTCCCAGTTAGTCTATAAAACTGATCAAGATTTATAACCATTTATTTTTTCTCAATTCTTTGCTAGACTATGAGGTCTATGAGGGGATGGATCATGTCCTTTTTGTTCATTACTGCTAAGCCGTTGCCAAGATAACATTTGTTAAAAATATTTCTTAAATACACTTTTATAGATAATTTGGAAAATTCAAATACATATAAAGAATAGAGAGAAGATCACCAAATGGCTGCTAAGTATCAAACAAGCAATGTAAACATTTTTGTCATGTGTACATATCCTCTTTCTCTCTATATATATGATATCAATATTTATTTATAAAACAGGATCATATTCTATACATAGTTTGACTCGCTTTTTATGTATCATATCATGGCCTGTGTATTGTATGTCATTATATATTATTTACACTATCATTAACATTATTCTTCTAAAATATTATCCATACGTCATCAGTTCTCAAATGCTTTGGACTTCAAAATTACTGAGGATTCCAATGAACCTTTGTTTGAATTGTATATATTAATATTGACCTTATTAGAAATTAAAATTGAGAAACTTGAAAATAAAAATTATCAACAGGGAGGCAGAGGGAGGAGAGTGGAAGAAAAATACAGGGAATAAGAAGCATAAATGGTAGGTACAAAATAGACAGGAGGAGGTTAAGAATGGTATAGGAAATGGAGAAGCCAAAGAACTTATGTGTATGACCATGGACATGAACTAAGGGGGAGGGAATGCTGGTGGAAGGGGAAGTGCAGGGCAGAGGGGGATAAAGTGGAGACAAAAAGGGACAACTGTAAGAGTATGATCAATAAAATATACTTAAAAAACAAAAAAGTAATAAACAAAAGATTATATGTTAACTTGAGCAACATTTTAAAAATAACCAGATCTTTCAAAACAAAAATATTAGTTGAAGAATAATGTTATTTAACATTTTTGCCAATCTCTCTTCATGTCTAGCTTAATAGATGACAGCTGGGTTCTCCTATCTGCTTCTGCATTCAATCTGTGGCAAATACTATTTTGATTAAAGTATATTTAAAAATTCAGCTTCACACAGGCATATAGTTGGAAAATGGAGGAATATGTCTATAGTTCTTTCAAATAACTGTGTATTTTTTCTTTAACACTACATCAGAACAAAAAGAGTGAAGTTTTCTTAAAAGTTGGTTACAATTGGGTATTTCAAGTCATACCAGTAAACTTTTTATACACTATGCCTTCAATTGAATGGATCTTTTATACCTGCTTTATGTTTCAACATCTTATATTGATCATTTAGAAAATATTTGTTCACTGAGTTACACAGATCTTTCAAATGTTGACATAATTTATTACACAATGTTAGCACATAGCATGGGGCCTCTAAGAAACACATTATCATAGTAGATTGATAATGGGAAAGACATAAAGTACCTTAATGTTATTGCAGAAATAGTTTTGACCTTGTGGATCCCATGGAAAGACTCCAGGAACTTTTAGGATTCTGTGAAACACACTGTAAGAGTTGATGCAATCTGCATTCCCACCAGCAGTGCACTAGGGTTCCCCTTTCTCCACATCCTTGCCAGCACTTGTTTGTTGATTTATCGATGATAGCTATTTTGACAGGTGTGAGGTGATATCTCATTGTGGAAAGCAGTATGGAGATACCTGAAAAAATTAAAAATGAACCTGCCTTTTGACCCAGCAATCCTATATATTCTGGGAATGTATCTGAAGGAACCCAAAACACTAATTTGAAAGAACATAAACACCCCTGTGTTCACTGCAGCATTTTTTACAATCGCCAAGATCTGGAAGCAGCCCAAGTGTCCATCAGTGGATGAGTGGATAAAACAACTATAGGACAATAGAATACTACTTGGCTGTATAAAATAATGTTTTACCCTTTGTGATAGTATAGATGGACCTGAAGAACATTATGCAAGTGAAATAAGCCAGTCAGAGAAAGACAAATGCCATATGATTTCAGTCATATGTGGAATCTAATGAACAAACAGCACTAACAAAGAAAATAGACTCACAGATAGAGAGCAGGCAGACAGCAAAGGCAGGAAGGGTAGAGAATGGAGGGATTGAGCAAAAAGGAAAAAAGACTCATGGGTGTGGACAGCAGTAAAGAGATTGTGGGGGGAGGGGATAAGGGGAATAAATATGATAATGGAAAAATACATTAAAATTTTGGGAAAAAAGGAGTTGGTTCAATCTGTCAGTCAGGCTCATGTTAATGTTCAATTCTCGAAAATTCTCAGAGTGGGAAGAACTTCTTCATCATATTTTCTTTGGGTGGGCAGTGCAACCTGACCTTCTGGATTCCTTTGGTGAGCCCATCTTTACCTCTCCTGCCACGCAGTGGAGGTAAATGCAGTCACCTTTGTTTTCCATTGCATGTTCCCATTAAAAATCCTGACCCAATATCTACGTTTGTTCTCAACCCCCTATGGATGAGTAGCTTTCCCTCTATTTACTACTATGGGTTGCCTCTATGTTTTTGCCATTCAGAATTCATCCATTCTTTGTTGAGAGTATTCTGTTTTCAATTATATTTAATCAATATGGTAATTTCATTTTATTTATTTTATCAGTTATTTCTGAGTTCAATGTGGGAGAGGGAATTTTTGGTATATGGTTAAGCTGCCATCTTGTCCCATTCATCCATTTTAAGAGTCTACCAACATTTATTAAACCAATTCCCCATTATTGGATATTTAGGTTGTGTCTACTTCTTGTTATTCCAAACATCATAATGACAAACATCTTTATAGCTAACTATTTGCATGTATCTAATAGGACATCCTTAGATCACATTTTCAGAAATAAATTTATTGGTGACTTCTGCCTTTTTATTATACAGGTCTGACCACGTCTTCCTTCCACATTTTTATTGGCTTTTCATTGCCTTCAGGATAAAGCCATAACAGCATGGTGGGGTGTTAAAATGCATCAATATCTGACTCCTCCTGACCTCTTTAGCCTTATGTTTTACCACTGTTCTCCATTCACTATACTTGCAATTCTCAATATGCTATGCTCACTCACTCCCCTGTGTCTTAAACTGTGCTGTTTCTTCTATCAGAGATCCTTCCTCTCCACCTCTTTGCACAATGAGCTCCTGCTTTAAAACACTGTTCAGGTGGACCCTCTGCTGTGGAGTGCTCTGACCTTTCCATAAAGCATTTCTCTCTTCTACACTATTGTGATCCCCCTATTATAGCATTTAGTCTGGTATTACATGCTTGTCTCACAGCTAGGTTGGGAAATTCTCAGAAACTACTGTGTGGACCCCAGCACTTAGCACAGTGCATAATACACAGAAGGTACTTTCTTGATCAGTGTATAATTGAGTAATGAATGATGTTATGTAACTATGAGTAATGTCATGTTAAGTCAAATACTTTGTTTGTTTTTGCTTCCCTAACCACATAGTAAACTTGTTTTGGGTGAGAACTATGTCAATATTATCTCCTTTTATCTATCTATCTATCTATCTATCTATCTATCTATCTATCTATCTATCCATCTATCTACCTACCTACCTAATCTATTGTAGTGTCTTTTTACCTCCAATCCACTAATGCAGTATCAATCATATTCTCAGCACCCTCTAAATATTTATTATTTAATTGACTATTAGGAAAAATTATAGTGTCAATGAGGTTGAAGAATATTCACTGTGGAGTTCTGCTGCAGGTCATTACATGCTAGACCTTCAGGAAGTTTGCATTCAAAACTGAGCTGCTTTCCCTTTCTTAGTTTTGTTGGATTAAATCGAGGCTTTGGATTTGAAGACCTCCAAGGTAGTTTCCAGCTGTAGTAGCCTATCTTCGTACTTACCGTTCCAGTCCAAACCTACACTATGGCCCCTGTTCCGTGAACAGTGAGTGAGCTACATGTTTCATAACAGCTGCTGTTTGTCGTGTGTGTCTAGAGTGCTGGAAGAGGGGTCATAACACTTGCATTTATGCTTTAACATACATCTGGAAAAATGACTTAAGCATCTTCTACAAGGAAGGCTTGTAAATCTTTCCTGAAATATTCTGACTGCAGATGAGCAAGTACCTATATTTCTGGTGAATTTGGAAATGACAGAAGAAATAATAAACCCTTTGCTGCTTTCTAAAGTCAGTTCATAGAGTGAAAATAAATTCTTAAATTAAGCAAAGCTGAATAAAACTGAGTAGAAAACAGTCATGAAACTCAAGATAGCCTATTGAATTGATTGCAGAATAGGAAGGTATAAAATTACAGCCCCCTTTTTCTTTATTCAGGAATTTATTTCCTGCACTTAGGAAATATTTTGTCTGGATTTCAGCAAAAATCTGCAGCTTTCTAACATAGACATCATATTTATGATTATGCTTTGATCAGCCGTGGGCCTGGCTTTGCTGGATTTTCAGGATGAATGCACTAGAAATCTCATTGAACTTGGGGTGTGGTTTCTGGATACTTTCTTTTGCTTCTTTATGCTTATCTCTGTTTTATAGCTTTTCTATACTAGGTAGTATAACTTAGCTGTACAAAAACTAAATGTTATCAAAAATTTTAAACATAGAGATCATTTAGATCTGTACTGGATTTTGTATTCCTTTCAGAAGAAATAACAATAGACAACCAAATGGATGTAGGGTTGGCTTTTTGGTGTTTAAAAAATTTTTTTTGTGTAAATTAACAAAGTAATGCCAGCAGTAGTTTTAATGCTGTGATCTAATTCCTAAAATCAAAAGCTATGTAGTCCTGGGAGCAACTGTGGGGAGTGGTTTTAACCAATTGGCAAGTCTGTCGCTCATTTAAACAAGAAGTACTCACACTCAATGATATTCGATTGCTACTGCTTGTCTAATTGAAGTAGTGCTAATTTTATTGGATTCAAAGATCTCTTTCTCTTAGTAAGAGGTGTCTTTTTTTAATCTCATGGGTATTTATTTGGTTGGCAGAAAATGAGATGTTAAGGTATGGTACAGTGAGGAAGACGTTGGGTTACCTTCAAAATTCCACACACTTCCTGTCCCACGTCTCTGGAGAGAGGTGGTGGTAGATAGTGTGTTGGAGAGCATGGCAGTCTCTGTGTTTATAGACCCGGGATCTGCTCTATCACTCAGTAGTAGGAATCGGAGCAGCTCACATGGCACTTTGACCCTCAGGAGCTTGGTGTCTGACGTAGGGGTATTGCTGCCTGCCAGTCTATTTGATAGTGTTACATAATGCAAGTATGCAAGTGAAAATGCTAGGGTAATTGCAAAGCATAGAACCAGTCAATGTTGTTAGCATTATTGTAGGATCTATATGTATGGGCAACGGTGAAATGCTTGGAGACAAGCTGGAAGATTTTTTCTTTAGCATCCCTTCTGCCAAAAATGTGTATTGATGGCAGCTGGAAGGAAACCATTCTGAAAGGAAAATTGATGCTGAATAGGTCAGAGCCCATTTAATATTCTGACGGCTTGACCATGTGTCTTTATGTTTCATAATAATAATTTAGCTTCTTAGTGACTTCTCTGACATGAGGAGAGCTACAAAATGCTCAAAGTTTTCCCTCAGGGAGATGCCCAAGAAGGGGCCAGCAGGACTGGACAGTGTGTTTGTCCCAGGATACTCAGCTGCCTAAGGCTTTATAGACTTCAAAGAAGTCAGTTCTGTGCAAATGAAAGACCAAGAGAGCTAGTCACCTACCAGCCTTGGACTTCATCTACTGAGACCCTACAGTGTGCTAAACTCTGTGATAGGCTCTTTGACTAAAGTATTAGGTTTGACCTCCTGTACAACTCTTTTCGAAGAGCACTGCTATGCCATTCATGCACGGAGGAAAACTGATGCTCAGGGTGGTGCTGTGACAGTCTCTACACTGCAGTTATGCTGAGGCCATCTCATTCTAAATCCAGTACTCCTTTCCTTTTATGGACTCACCCCACTCCCCAGCACATACCACTGTATCAGTAACTATGAATTTACAAAGTGCTTCCGCACAAAGCATTTCACTCGATTGCTGCCTTCTCTGTCCTCAGTCTTTCCCAGGCATGCCTGTGTGTTGTTTCTTTCTGAGTTCAGGTGCATGCCCTGAAAAGAACAATGACAACCAGAACTCTGGCCTTGCCTCCTTCACTGTGTTACCTCAGTTCCCGATGGACAAGCATGGCCTTCAATCTAGTTAGTTGGTAGGAGAATCCAGAGGAAAACTCAGGTCTCTTTAAGTCCTTTGGAGAACATACTAAAAAAAACATACTAAATAGATAAGTAGCTGTGCATTTGTTGAAGTTATTATTCAATTAAAAGCATCAGTTATAATTTATTTATTCCTTTGGGTAGTAGGTAAAACTTTGACTATGAAATGGGATAAAGGAAAACATTGATAAAAAAAGATTTGCTGTAAAGGTTTGTTCCTAACCTATAGTGAAAATAACACCTGGGGACAAAGGAAAGAAGCTGTGTGAAGTTGGCATTATTTGTAGAAATCCCAGCTTTAGGCATTAAGTCTGTACAATACTGGGAAAGATTTTGGGCTCTTGTTAAGAGAATATTATCACACCAAACACCCCTCTCTTTTGAGGGCCCAGGTCAGCTGGCTGTAGAGTGAAAGTGTATTAAAAGGCAGCATGTCTCACAGAAAAGGAATGTGCTAGAAACTTACTCTAACCTAAGTAGCTTTCAGGTAAGTCTAAGGGCAGATCACATTAGCGTGCTAATTAATGTGGTGGCTAACATAGTTATCAGAGGCTATTATTTTGGATTTTTCAGTGACTCATATTTATGAAAATGAATTTGTAATGAAAATAAATGGCAGATATAGCTAACTAGGGGAATGCTTCGATTACTCACACAAAAATGCCTCTAAAAATAAGACAAGGCTAGCACCTCTGGAGGACGATGGTAACGTGTCTTTGGGGATATTTTATGAAAAGTTAATTGTAGTTCTCTTTGGAGGTCAGTTGCTGCTACTCCAGGGAGGATGACCGTGAGGCTACTTCCTTCTCCCTCTGATCTTTCCTTTCTTTTCCTGATATTCTGTGTCTGGACACACCCTGCTGAAAGAAAGGCCTGGGACATGGAGTCAGGAGTGAGGCAGCTACTCACTCCCAGTCAGATGCAGTAGGAGAGGAATGAAAGGGATTTTTCATTACAGAGACTGATGTTTTGGTGTGAAAAGACTTCCAGAGGTAGCATTTTTATGTCAAGCTCAAGGCTGCATTACTTGCCCACACTTATACAGGTTGTGAGTGGTAAAGCCGTGATTTGAACTGGCTCCTTCCGACTTGAATACAGAGGACCCAAGGAATTACCAGGTCTGATTCTCATTGGTCTGGGATAGCAGGGGGCTGACCCTTCAAATGCTAGTGATTCCTTTATTTGCCTGATTGATTATATTTTGTCTGGAATATGGTCGTCGTAAGCTCACTCTCTGGTTGATCTGCAACTGAGGAATTCTTTTCTTTATTTGCTGGGATGTTAGTTTTATTCTAGTAGGTAAGACTTGTTCTTCAGGGACCAAAATTATTTGTAACTGTAAATCTGTAGTCTTAGTTATTTTTATGATCTTCCCTATCATAAACTTTCATATTTTCTGATTTGAGAGAAATCCCTTCTTTTATATCAATGATTTATTTATTTATTTACAGTGCCAATTTTGTTCCTTTCCATTTCCAATGTGGATTTAATTTGGCTTTTACTACCTTGCTAGCCTCAGTCAGGTTTCTTAATAATTTCATTGTGAGTGTCTATAAATTACTTTTTATCTTCTCATTCATCCCTTCCTTGAACAAGTCTACTATTCCATATTCTTACAGGAAAGCACAGAGCAAACATTTTCAGATTTTTTTAAGATTAAATTTTTAAAAATACAATTATGACTTTCTTCTGCACCTTCAGAGTAATTTCCTCTCATTCCAATTTTGTAGCATGGGTCCCACTGGTGTGTTTTTTCTCTCCCTCTGTTTACTCCTTTTTGAGCATGGAACCAAGCTCAGCATTTTTCAATAACTAGGCTTCAGTGTTCTCCCTTATTCCACAATAAGGAATGTAATAGATTCCATCTCTTAGACATTAAACTGGAGGTTTATTTGATGTGCAAAGGTATTCACTAATTTTTAGGAGATCAATTAGTAAGTCTCTGTCTACATAGGGAGTATCTTTGGCTTCTAGTGCCTGTGTATTCGGGTGCTATAGAGAAAAAGAACCAGCAGGATATACATTGACTCACTTGTTTATAGAGGCTGTGAAGTCCTACAGTCAAAGCACGTGGTCTAATTTCGGTCTGAGTTCCAAGGCCTGAAAACCAGGGAAGATAGCGCTATAAATTACAGGTCTCATCCAAAGGTCCAAGACCAGAAACATCCATGTCCCAGGCCAGGAGAAGATGGATTTATCAGCAAGAACTAAAACCAAATTGTCTCTTCTTTCCCCTTTTTCTTCCAACAGGGCCCTGGAAAGATTGGAAGTTGCTAGTTGGCATTGCTCAGTTTACTGATGCAAAGCTAATCTCTCCCAGTATCTCCCTCACAGACACACCAGGAAGAATGTTTGACCAGCTACCTGACCATCCCTAATTAACCCATAGAATCAACCAGCCCAATCTTGTCCTTTGGCTGTGAAAATGTTAATTTTTTCCCCCTGAGTGATCTGAAATAATTTTCTGATTTTTTTTTTTTGAGAAACAGAGTAGATAACTCTTAAGACTCTTCCTGTCTTCTCCAGGGCCCACCACCAATTTCACACTCCTTTCTTAAGCTTGGTCTTTTTGTACCACTGGGCATTCCAGTTTGCAAATTTCCATTTAAGAGAGCACATAAATGCTGCATTAGGAAAGGAGTAGATATCAGGAGAAACGAAGTCATCTCTGATGGCACAGCAAACCATTTTCTTGCTGTACGGGCAGGGAGGTGGATGTCGGGTTTCTCTCTGCTGCGCCTCTGGGGTGGAAGTACACTGTGGAAGACCCTGAGGGCGGCTGCCTTTCCAGCCCTGTGTGGACACAGCATCTCAGATTGAGGCCACAGGCTTGTCCCTTACAGAGGAGGCTGAAAACTTGTTGCTGTGCTTATCAGTATCTATTGCTATTGGTATCTTCTCATATTTTTATTTTTGTGTGTTTTAATGCAACATGGAGAGAGAAAATGAAGTACTGAAAGACGTATCAACACTTCTTTCTTTATCATGTCACACTAATTAATGCACTGCCGTAGACTTACCATCAGTGGCTGCAATTTCCTAGAGTCTCTTTAGAAAAGAAGATATTTATCCTGAGCTCATGTTTTTCTATCGGTGGCAACCTAGCATCAGCAGCCGAGTCTAACAATCTCGTGGTGATCTCCCAACCTGATTCATTCTGTGCCATGGTCCACTCAAAGCACATGGGGAAGCATCTCAGCATCCTGGATAGCCAGTTGAATCCCAGGAAGACAGGGTTCAAGTATAATATTTTTTTGCATGCTTTGCAAAGGGTCTAACTGGGGTTTCTAGAAAGTATCAACTTACGGATACTCCAGAACAAGCGCAGAGGCCTGTAAAGATTTCAAGGGAAAATGCTGCCCACCTTTTTTAGTCATTACATCTTCAGGCCCAATTGGATAACTGTTTTGATAGGTAGCCAATGAGTTTTCTGATCATCTTAACTGCAGTGGTAATTTCATACTGAATCTTCCATTGGAGAAATAAATTATTTTCATTGAGAAGCTAAGTTATGTAAAACCATGATTTAAGAGAAAGGCAGAATTTTTATCTCTTCTTAAGCCCACCCTTTATGTTCCAAATAAACCAAACGCCCTGCTTTCTGGAGTAAAGCTAATGCCCTCTAAAATTTTCATCTGCTAGTAAGCACGCTCCAAACTCTGCATTGCTCTGCTCTCCACGATGATCTCAGTGCAAAGGCTGAAGCTTGCTCAGCTTCCCAAAGTCAAGGCAGAATGCAATAAAACTGCTGGTAGCAGAATTCGGGTACCCAAGGGAACACTCTGGCAAACCAGCAGATGATCTTGAGTTGAAAGAGGCCAGCGGTGAGCCACAGAAGCAATGCAGTGTTCCGAAATGCCAAGCTCTCAGTACCTGACGACTGGCAATTTCTTTTTTAAAAACAACTATTTACTTTTATTGTTTATGCTATTACAATTGTTCCTGCTTTTTCTCCATGTCCCCACCTCCACCCAGCCCCGCCCCACCCCGCCTCCACAGGTCAGTCCCCAATTGTTGCCCCTATCCACGGGCTGTGTGCATAAATGCTCCTTGGTTGATCCCTTCACCATCTTTCATCCAGCTTTCAGCCAAAGCATGGGCCTGTTTTGTTGACCTAATTACTGAAAATCTTTTAAATATGATATTTTTCAAACAATTGACCGATAGGTTACTGAGCAGTTTTTTCATTCTTTGTTTTGCCATTTCCAGAGTCACTGATGTGTCTGATTGCGTTTTGTCCTGATTAAAGTTTGCAGCGTCTCTGCCGTGCACCATTTTGCACCTGCAATTGCAAATAAGGGTCCATTTTATTCTCTAAAGGAGCAATGATGGAGTGAAAAACAAAATCCCCAATGGTCTTGTGGGCTTCATTGGGGAAACATAGCTTTCCCCAGAATAAAATAGCCTTCAAAAATTCATATCTTGCCACATTTATTAGTTTTGATAATTTTATTAGTATTTAAATCCTTTTCCAATTTAAAAATAGGGAGCCACATGTTTAATAACTAAAGGCATTGCTTGGATACATACAGGACCTGTGTTTCTATTGATAAATTTGGGTTTAACTGTTAGTAGACGTACTTGGTGTGGGGGAAGCATAACACAACACTCCATGAAAATACATTCGGCATGAAAATCCTACATGCCAAATGTAGGATTTTCTAAATTATGCTGAATAAAATGTCCATTATCATTAATACCTCATGAGTCTGAAGCTCCTAGATTCAACAAACTCAGCTGGCTAGAACCTATTGCAAAGCAGGAAATAAAGCCACAATGAATTTGGAAGAGATAAAGAGATACCTTGAAGTTTACATGTTCCCAGTCCTTCCCTCCACCCTGCTGTGGAATCTTCTTGTAGGATGTGATTTTAGATACCATTCTAATAGACCTGGTGATTTTTTTTCTTCATCACGTGGAAGACTAGAAGCCCTTGAAGGCAGGCACAGTGGTTATAGTGGAAAAGGCAGTTACGACTCTGCTAGAAGAGGCAGAGGAAGAGAAATGATAAAAGTCAGGCGGAAAGACTGAAAGCATTGGGGCATCCAGTGAGGAGACAGGAGGCCCCGTGCATTTTGTTAGCTTCAGAGGACATGGCAGTATAGGAAAATGTGGATATTTGTTGCAACCATTCTAACAGGTTAAGAAAAGGTTAGATTAAATTGTGTTAAATGCTATATGCCTAGTAAAAGAGCAGAAATACATAGTGCATGTCAGGGAGCATTCTGTGTAGGAAAGTCAATGTTTTTATGAACTTCAAGGGGGAAAAACTTTCTCAATTCACTAACACAAGCATCCAGAATAGCAGCAATTTCATGATTACGCATCAGGCTTCCTGTGGTTGTTTTACTCTGGGTTTTTTTGTGTGTAAGTTCTATGACCTTGGACATGGGACAGTCTCTTTTATAATTTTACATCTTACAGTTCTCTCTGTAAAATGATTATAATCAGAGCTACTCCACAGAAATGTTCTGAAGATTCAATAAGATTTATTTATAAAGTTTTTTGCATTATTCCTGCTAAATAATGTGTATTTAATAATTGTGGCTATTATTTATTTCCAGCCTTTTATAAGCAAGGAAATATAGTGGAGGCTTAGTAGTACCAAATATTACAGACCATACATCATATTTGTTGTGGGGGGCTCCACCCGCAGACCACCCCACCCGCCACGGATGAACATAATGCTACCAAGACATGATTTGCTTGGGGAGGAAATGGGCTAGTCTCTCAAGGGAGAAAGGCCACGAGTCCTTACCTCAATGGTATTTATTAGGTTCATAACACACAGGGATACAGGTAAGGCTCAGCAATCAATGTCAAGCAGTAAGGGTCAAATAATAGCTAACAAAGAACTCTGAGGGCCTATTTTGAGTCACGGTCAGATAGCTAAAGAGCCATAAAACTTTGAGGAACAAACTCGCTTCTTGCTTGGACCCTTATTTAATTGAGAGCATTATAAACAAAGCAGGTTTCACGGTATTTTACGTATTATTTCTTAGGCCTGATTGCCCCCAAACTGCTCTAGCTGGCAGAGGGCTGCACCCCCTCTCCATCAAGATTCAGGCTTAAGTGGATTACAGCCAGGAAGTGCTTCTCCCAGACGGAAAGGGGACTCAGGATATGTCAAAATAGCCAGGGGGGTAAGGGTCCTTCGCCCTCACTTTGCTGCAGCCCCCACTGAGTCCTTTCTAGATGACCTCCCACATGATCGTGTCTAGTTGGGTTGCCCTCCTCTGAGGGGTCGTACCCATAGACTCTGACTAACCGACCAAGTGTTGGGGACTAGAGATGGCAGAGGCAGCGCTCTTGCCAGGGAGACAAGCTTTGTTTCCTCAGTGGCTCACAGTCCGGAGGTCGCTCACTTAGCCTTAGCCACAGGGGGCGGTTACAACTCCTGAAACCAGGCAGAGCGGTTCCCAACAATTTGTATGATACTACACTGTTAGGTGTTTTCTTGTTAAATGCTCTGAAAAATATTCATGAACTACACATGAGCTCATAAATATTACAGAAACTAAAAGATGGTAAACAGTGGGGAGACAACACCATCTCCTTGAAGTGGCTGCAATTTGGGTGGGATATTCTTTTTGAGGTGAGGGCCATCTGTGCATTAGAGTGTGAGTGGTTAATAGCATCCTTAGCCTCTACTCATTAGATGCCGGTAGTACCTCCCCTTAGCCCACTGGTGATGATGGAAAATGGCTCCAGAGGCCGGGGGCCGCACCACCTTGGCTGAGAAACTGATGGGTCAATATCAAGTGTAGAGTTATAAAGGCAGTCACAAGTTAATGCTGAGTGTTTTAAAATTCTCTTTCCCTTTGTACATCGAGGCTTTGATAACATGTAACTGCTGTTGGCAATTACTTCAATGTGTATGTTTTCTTTTTTTAATTTTTAATGTCTTTCAATTTCGGGTCACATTTGGTATTATTTTGTGTCGGTTTCAGTTGTACAGCATAGTGGTTAGACAATCATACTCTTTACAAATTGTTCCTCCTGATATTTCTAAGCCCACCAGCATCATGCATAGTTATTACCCTATTATCATCATTCCCTATGCTGTACTTTACATCCCCATGACTGTCTCTCCCCCTTGCAATCTGGTGTTCTTTAGTGGCAGCTAAAGGTGAGTGAGAAAGGATTGGGCTGAAACAGTGTACCTCATGCATGTGGTCTTTCGAGAATAAGGCTTCCCAGGTGAACTTCAATCATCGGTTTTCTGGATAACTATAAACTAATCAACATACATTTATCGAACACATACCCATTGTTAAATTCTATGCCAGATATTGCAAGAGAAAAAAAAATTTCCAGAGCTACTAGGGTAAGGGAATTTCTTTTCTGACTCCTTGTCTCAGGGGGGTTGGTAATGCTACCCCCTTAAGTTCCAGACAATGTGCCTTTCCCTCCAGCTCCCTTGATCTTTTGCTCTGAAGTGCTCATGCCGTACTTCACCTCCCCACCCTTCACCCCCACCTCTGCTGCATCATTATGCAGGTTCCAAACACCATCATCTTTTTTTTTCCTGGCATGACTCAGACTCCTGATGAAGTTCCATTTCTGGTTGCCTATTTAGGGAAAATTATCTGCTTCTTTTAGTTCACGTTGGTATGGTACACTGGCCCATCTATTACTCAGTTGGTCCTTAATTCTAAAACTCAGCCATAAAGTTTTTCTGACTTTTTATTCTGTCCATATTTGGGGGGGGTGTTCATAAGTTATGATTAAACTGGTCAACTAGTAACAGACATCTGGAATAATTGTGACTTAAACTAAATGGAATCGATTTTTCCCCGACACAGAAGTCAAGAGGTAGGCAATCCAAAGCCGGTTGATGGTGATAGTGTTTTATCCATCTCTCAGTTTTCCTGTCCTGTTCTGCCGCTCCTGTTGGGTGGCTTCCATCC